>JAVJAQ010004066.1:0-55941 GCA_032362365.1 Zygogramma bicolorata | reverse complement strand
TCTTGGCATATAATCATGAATTCTGATTCAGAATTGTTCTATTTTGTGTGTGAGTGAGTATTCCAAAAATTGAAATAATCTCTTTCAAGTTGTGTTATATAATTGACCATTAGTCGGGAGCAAGGACGAATATCACTTCGAAGTATCCAGGAATGAAATACGTAAAAATGCGTGTTTCCTTTGGCCCTGATCACAAGGAAATTAACAGATCTGACAGTAGAACAGGAAAAATTGATGATTATTATTACTTATTTATGATTTCAATTTGATTATGTAATCGATTAATAATCGAGAAGTGGAAAGGGGGTTCTCTAGAAATTTATAGAAAATATGTAAAATGGCATTATGTTTTCTGAAGAAAAATATATATTACGGAAGTTTCAGATCTCATGAAAATCCAGGAAAAATTTAATAATATTGATGGTGAACACTCTATTGTTTCCGTAATATTGAACCAATATTGGGTAGAGTGTTCACCATCAATATTATTAAATTTTTCCTGGATTTTCATGAGATCTGAAACTTCCGTAATATATATTTTTCTTCAGAAAACATAATGCCATTTTACATATTTTCTATGAATTTCTAGAGAACCCCCTTTCCACTTCTCGATTATTAATCGATTACATAATCAAATTGAAATCATAAATAATAATAATCATCAATTTTTCCTGTTCTACTGTCAGATCTGTTAATTTCCTTGTGATCAGGGCCAAAGGAAACACGCATTTTTACGTATTTCATTCCTGGATACTTCGAAGTGATATTCGTCCTTGCTCCCGACTAATGGTCAATTATATAACACAACTTGAAAGAGCTTATTTCAATTTTTGGAATACTCACTCACATACAAAATAGAACAATTCTGAATCAGAATTCATGATTATATGCCAAGAATTGGAACCGTTTACGTACGTTACTGTATAAGTTTATATTGCCTAGGGGAGTAAGCCACGCCTATTATGACCTATTATGGTGAATCCAAATACATTTGTCTTTGAGATATGCAACGAATATTGATGCCAAGCAAAAGTTGCAGAGATTTAATCCCGAGAAACGCGCTCTCAATAGTTATGTCAAATATGTAGTGAAAGAAATTGAAATGGAAATCAGATATATATATATATATATATATATATATATATATATATATATATATATATATATATAATGGAATGAAATTATAGCGGCATTCAGACCAATCATCAGAATTTGAGAGAAATTAACTTCTTCGAGCGGGATTCGAACCCACGACCTTCCGTTCTCTAGGCGGATGCTCTACCACTGAGCTATCAAAGACCCTGAGTTCTCCATCGCAAATTTCGGAAGTCATTTATCTCAAATTCGATTGTTAGTTATTATTATTCAATCGAGAACCTTCGGCGGTTTTCGACTGACAGAGGTGTTAGTTGGGAAGGATACACATTCATTATCATATGGTCTTAGTACCCAATTGTACCTCTCAATAGAATTTGAGATAAATGACTTCCGAAATTTGCGTTGGAGAACTCAGTGTCTTTGATAGCTCAGTGGTAAAGCATCCGCCTAGAGAACGCAAGGTCGTGGGTTCGAATCCCGCTCGAAGAAGTTAATTTTTCTCAAATTCTTATGATTTTTCTGAATGCCGCTATAATTTCATTCCATTGTTAATCACACAGACACTGATACTTCTATCTTCTTTCTATATGTCAGGAAAGAACTTGATGAAACTTTTTATGTGAAACTTCGTATGGACAAAGCTTAGTACCTATGGCGTAATTTTCTGGCATTGAAATTCAGTTAATTTAAATATTCTAGGTTTGAATGTCTCGATTTTCCGATTCGTAATCAAATACTGTATCACCAAAATTGATACATCAGTTCGAAAACGATTTGTTATCACTGTTGAAATTACGATATCACTCGTAGGTTGTGATTCGAAAACCAATATTTTAATATTCCTTTTTATTATGCAGTATTATGCCGATATGTTACCTAAATTCATAAATCAATATTGTAGTCTACTCTACCGAACAATATTGGACAGATACTGATTTGCAATATTGAAAATCTAATTTGAAAAGATATGCAATTTCCTGTTGAACCAAAATTATTCAGTATAACCTGATTAATTTTGCACCTTACAATGTGAAGATGGAATTATAATTGGACTTATATCACTATTGAACCAATAATTAATATGAAATATTGTTTTCTCAATATTAATCTATGTCAGAACACAGCAGTTATCTGCGATAAAGAAAATCACATGTCTTGTGCCTTCCATTGCACCGACTCACAAGATTATTCATTTCTTTGTGGAAGGGAGCAACTTTACCCTACTTTTTTTCAATTGATTCTGTTTCATATGTTTTGATAAAAGTATCTCAGTTAATGCTGTGGAAGCTATTGTATAGCGAAACGCATGGCGCGGTTTTATAACCCCATTGTCAGTGAGAATCATACAAAAAACTAGGATATTTTTGTCAATATGCATGTTCATCAAGTATCGGCCAGTTCAATTCAATATATGTTTTAATCTTTAGTTTAATACATTTGGATAACGAACGTTTGTTTTCAGGGAACAATAAGTGCATATTGGCATAGGATAGATTTTGAAGTAAAGGATAAGTTCATGATTTTTATAAAAATCGATGCATATTTGATCTCATGGGAATTTTTTCAAAAATATTGTGTTTTTTTTCGGGAATGACATCAACGTTTCATCTTCAAATAAAAGTACCTGTGTTCATTACATTTTTCGATTTAACTGATTTTCTGAATCATGATATGAAACAAAACACCGTAAGATTTATACCCCGAGGCCAGGGCAGGTCAATGGACCTTCATAAAAGCTGTTGGACTCCATTGATCAAAGCTCAGATGAAAGTTATCAAACAAAAATGTGCGATCTTGATTACAACAATTTTTAACAAAGGAAAAAAATGTTTGAAACAAAGATTCACACCTATACCCACATAGCAAAATAATATACCAAGAATGTGCTGAACATATTCCTAAACGCATAAGAATATTGAGATTATATCCCTAGCATATACAAAGAATATGGTTACTATATGCTGAGAATATGCTAGGTATATTTTTTTGGCCACAAGTAGTATATGCTACGTATATGATTGAAATATATACACTGAATATATTCAAATATCCTCAGAATATACCTATATCACCAATATAGCATATGCTATATATATGCTCAATATACCCTATATGTGCAAACTGGATATGTCCAAGATGAATATATATTTTGGTGAGGGTTGCTGTCTTGCTACTACCCTTGCATCACATATATATATATATATATATATATATATATATATATATATATATTGTTACGATACTCCTTGGGTTCGTCGATTAAAACACCAAACAACACTAAACTCCTTCTATTATAACTCTCTATCACAATACAATACAACACAATCACTTAAATCGCTCTGATAACTTTCCAATGTTCGCCACTAAACTCTCTGTACTAGAAATTCTGCCGTCGACGTGCGCGGCTTCCGGTTATATAGGCGATCATATAGTGAAGAACCATCTAGACAAATCTTCACAGTCGAATCTTCTGGATGAGCCGCGATCACGCGAGTATAGTCGTTCCTGGAATCTCGCACTAATTCGCATCGATAGGCGGCAGGGTCGGCGCTAGCACATTTCGTTACAATATATATATGTATATATTGGCGCCATCTGCCCCCCAGAAACTATCGTTTGTTTTCTGCTAACGAGTGTGTGATTGCAGACATCACCTGATCTGGAATGCCTAATTGTGGGGAAGTTATCGAAAAAAAGTTAGGTTAGGGTAAGCTTTCTTCTTTCTTCACTGCTCTTTCAAGAGTGTGAAATGTGAAATGAATCGTCTAAAAGTTCTGTTACTTTTCAGGCTTTCTGATGACATTATTCTCTGAAAACACTCTCAAAAGAGCCGTGAAGAAAGCTTACCCTAACCTAACTTTTTTTTCGATAACTTCCCCACACTTCACTATCGGTATCGAATATGCACAATCCACAATAGAGAACACTGAACACACAATGATAAAATGTCTTCTTCAAAAATAAACAATTTAACTGGTAAACTGATTGTAGATAGCATTCAATTTCAACAAGAACAAAGAACAAGAAACTCGGAAAATGGAAGCTTAGCTTGCCACGCACGCATGCATGCAGTGCTGCCAGGAAGATTTTAACGAAGTACCAACAAAAGGGATTTCAATCTAGCCAGTTTGTATTAAATGTCAAGTTGAAAATGTGATAGAATGTAATATAGATTCTAAAAAGTAAGGTTACGGGGTTGATTTGAGTGGTTAGTTCACAAAAATGTAAATGTTGAATGTACGTATTTTCTAAAACAAATATTCTTTGAGGTATTTACAGGAATGTGTCCCAAGATCCCTAGAATATGCTACAATATTCCTTGACAGATATGATGAAAAGAACATTGATAGCAGTAAAGTACTTATGCTGGGAATATACTAGGGATATTATTTGGGGAATATGAGTTGAAACATATCCTCAGCATAAGCTAGAGTTATGAATATGCTTTCGATTGCTATGTGGGTAATAGTGAATAATATTTGCATAGTAAATTTCAATTTTGCGAGTACGGAAAACTAAAGGGGGAGGACATTAAAGGAAGCCACTATATATAGGTAGTTTATAATGATAATTTTTATACTGTCACTCGTTTTTTTGCGAAATGGGTATGAAAGAATTCATAGTAAAATTACTATGAAAATATTATATATTAGATATAATTCTCTTTTTCAAACATTTTTTCACCTCGTCTGTCTCATTTTTTTAGTAAAATGTTGTTAAAATTTGTTGTTATCAAGATGGCACATTTTTTGTTTTTCAAATTTTTTATTTGAGCTTTCATCAATGCAGTCCAACAGTTTTCATGAAGATTCATTGACCTGCCCTGAATTCAGATATTTTACAGTCCTCACTCCACTCTATGTATATTTCAAAAATGCAATAACATACAGAGTGCTTCACTTGAGAATCAAACGTTAATGTCATTTCCGAAAGAAACGGTAGTTCAAAAAAACTCCCTTCACATGAAAGAGTGCCCGTCGCAAATATGTATATGCCATCCACAGAAATTTTTCATTGACATCTTGTCTACTGTCAAGAGCCTTCGTGAACTGTGAAATCTGATTAATGATAAACAAAACGGCAGCAATAGCAAACTTGATTTTTGTTACAAAATAATATTATTTTCTGCTGTGACTTCAAAGTGTTTCATAAATTTCAAAACTACATTTGATACACCTATACAAGAAAGTTTCTTCAAAAATTCCTTTTTGCTTTTAAGTTATATACTTTCTACCTTTATATATCACGCTAGGAAATCTATAACATGTATTGAAAAAATCAGCAGTCAATTACTAACTAGTATTATTACGGGGAAAGAATATGACCTTTCATTGTTCCACACCACATTTGTCTCGTTTATATGGCTCAAATGTTCTGGAATTATAGGTAGGTAGGAACCTAAACATATTCACGCTTATTGGATTCGTCACACCTTATTACTTTAATATTTCATTTTTAAATGATTGTTAACTGAAAATATATTTATTGCTATTTCTATATGATCTATCCAATGAGGCAACCACAAAATTACACAAATCAGTTCGTAATAAGTTTATTTACAATTTATCGTAACCACTAAATTGGCAAGCCACTGGTACAAAGTGTTATCCGCCTTCGATAGCTTAAAAGTACCCCTTCACGTACAGTTTTCCGTTAGTTCTGTAACGTCAGTCCATCAGTTCAGGCCGAAACTGAACGTGAAGGGATTCAATAGTTCCCGCCTGCCTCAGTCCCGGCGCGGACTGAAGAAATCAAATCGAACAATATTTAGGCGCGGCCTGAAACGCGGTACAGGCAAGATCGGAGCATGTAGGTGCGCTTCAGGTGCAGTTGTCAGTTGCCGATTAGCAAGAGTGCGACTATGGCATTTTAAAGGTACGCGTCCATAGGTATGCATCGTACGTATCGTACGGATCGTATAAAACGTATCGATTTGTGGTAGTGCGTCCACTGAATCCGTAGCGATCGGATTGCCGATGCGACGGTCGGCTTTTAAGTAACATTCGCATTCTCGTTGTGAGTGGACGATCAGAAACATTACAGTGTGTAATGTTTCCGATCATGGAAAGTGAGGAAGAACTTGTCATTATTGTTTTTTTATTAGATGAAGAAGAAAGGAGGGGAAATAATAGAAGACATAGAATGTGGATACATGACATATTCAGAAAAAGATCCCAATTTGGAGAATATCATACGCTATTCACTGATTTGCCCCATGATATGCGTAATAACAATTATAATTGAAGCACGTGTGTATCCTTAGTGTCCAAATGTAACAAAATTCAAATGATCTGTGAGGCGAGCAGTGACTACCTGTTGTGACATGCGTCCACTTATCGGCAATCCGCATGACGTCATCCGCACCAGTCGGAAAAGTTGCCCCTTCGATCAATTTCATCGGCATTACCGACGGACCGATACGTGCGATCCGTCCGCTGCCGGTCAGTGGACGCATATGTATAACTCACTATACTAATAATTCTAAAATCCCTTTCATACGATCCGTACGATACGTACGATGCGTACCTATGGACGCGTACCTTAAAGGTACGCGTCCATAGGTATGCACCGTACGTATCGTACGGATCGTATAAAACGGATCGATTTGTGGTAGTGCGTCCACTGTATCCGTAGCGATCGGATTGCCGATGCGACGGTCGCCTTTTAAGTAACATTCGCATTTTCGTTGTGAGTGGACGATCGGAAACATTACAGTGTGTTATGTTTTCGATCATGGAAAGTGATGAAGAACTTGTCATTATTGCTTTGTTATCAGCTGGAGAAGAAAGGAGGGGAAATAAGAGAAGACATAGAATGTGGATACGTGACATATTCAAAAAAAGATCACAGTTTGGAGAATATCATACACTATTCACTGATTCGCTCCATGATATGCGTAATAACAATTATAATTGGAGCTGTATGTCGAAATTTAACAAAATTCAAATGATCTGTGAGGCGACCAGTGACTACCTATTGTGACATGCGTCCACTTATCGGCAATCCGCATGACGTCATCCGCGCCAGTCGGAAAAGTGGCCCATTCGATCAATTTCATCGGCATTACCGACGGACCGATACGTGCGATCCGTCCGCTGCCGGTCAGTGGACGCATATGTATAACTTACTATACTAATAATTCTAAAATCCGTTTCATACGATCCGTACGATACGTACGATGCGTACCTAGGGACGCGTACCTTAAGTGAACGAATGCGAGACGTGCGTAAACACTATCAGTTTCGTCCATAGCAGCTCAGTAGGTAGTACCTTCTGAAGTATATTCTATTTGCAATACATTATATTGTATTATAATTATTGTTGATTTGAAATGACACCTCGTCAGTCAATTGATTTCGTAACAGAGTTCATAGAAATTTATAGAAGATATCCATGTTTATGGATTATTGAAAGCTGATATGACAAGATTCGCCCCTCCGCAAATACCACGGTTTTGACCAATACCTCTTCTTTGCCTTTCTAGTTACATGTTCTGTTTCATCGGCTTCTGCTAACAGTAACAAGGCAATCGCTTTCATTTTGTGCAAGCTCATTATTTCAGAGCGCATTCAGTTTATTTCTGTGAGCAATTAATTTTCACGTTGATGCCAACACTTCTCAACATCAACTGACAGTTTTGGACAGAACGTGTAGGCCCTTGGCATACCATCAGTCCAGGAGCGCAGGTCTAGCCGTCAGTCCTGGCGCGCAGGACACGACTGTACGTGAAGGGGTACCTTTATAGTCCCCTTCTCACAACTCACAACGCGAACTCTGACGAAGGACATCGGGCCCGCTCACGAAGGCTGATGTCCAACCCACATTTCTCTTGGAACTTGGAATTCACTCTCTCCCACGAGGCCGTATCCCTGCGAAACTCGAAAGACCGTTGCACTAATTCTTAACTTATGTTAATTTTAATATTTATTTTGATTTTCGAATAGAATAGGCTATAGGTATGACTGGGTCGAAATATTGAATTTCTTCCATTCGCAAATACGTCTTTGAAAGCTCACTATGAATTTAAAAAAAGACCCTATACAGTATCTTCTTTTGATGTCGGAGTTGAAATAGAACCAAAAACTATACAAATCAAATCTTAGTGCATTCAAAAATGAACTAGACATTATATTTTTTCTTTCAATTCTTGAATATATTCAATCGATCTCTTCCAATTTTAAGAAATCCCCCCGTCTCTACATATCTATCATATTTGCATATATTGAAATATTGTGAATTGTTCGAACTTCATATGTTTTTCCAAAGGTTCATACGAAGAGGGAGAGTAAGAAGGGGGCAGAAATATTGAACTCGTCGGGTCAATCGAGATGGAATTGGCAAAAGTGAAACGAATGATTGGCAATGATCATGAAAAGAGAATTGAGTCGCAGAATTTTTGACGGTGTTTCACAGAAGGGTGTGAGTACGCACGTGAAGCATCACCAACAAGACTAACTGCTTTTTTCTGAATGGGAATCTAGTAACTTCATTGTATGATTTCGTAACAAACTCCACAACAGGAAATAGTATTCAAGGATCGAAATGGATATCACAAGAACAGTCACTCCTGGAATACTAGATAATGATAGATGCTTTGGTTTCGCCAGCGTTAAATTCTTTGTTATAAGAAGACCATTCTAAAATTTCCATCAATTTCTTATTATAACGTACAAACTCATTCTTCTCTCAATTGCCACCTGATAATGAAAACAATTTCAACAATTCCAATCCAAGTGACGGCTGTAGGTAAAACCTATGGATCGAATATATGAACGACATATTGTGTGTCCCTATCACAGATCTGAACAGAGCCACCCTTAGCTGAGCCTGGTTTTGCCCGCATCATAAAAATTTCACTTCACTTCCGGTTACGGTTTGAAGTGTTTCCCAAGTGCTCGAATACATAGATCTGCTATACATGACATTTAAGGTTTGAATGAATTTTATTTACGATCTTATGGTACCAGGCAGACTCAACTCGCAACCCTGTGGCACCCTTGATCAAAGATTTTTTTCTTGTCATCCTATGTTATCGAATACACGCATGACTTTATCCTTGAAGTAAAGCTGATACTTTATATCACAAGAGAAAAATACGCCTACATTGTTTTACCCGCATATACCTTCTTCTAAGTTATTATCATGGATTGAACTCCCACGTCAAAATATGGAGAAGGGAAAGTGGTATTTTTAGGTATTTATATTAATTACAACACAATTGATATATTTCATCACGAATTATATTACAACTGATAATAAAAAATATAATCATCATTATTATCATCCTATTATTATCTTCCTCATTACAATCTGATGAAACATTTGAAGAATCAATATCGATGTCATCATTCATTATAATATTATCATCATCATCATACTTATTACAATTGTCTGAGTATTGCTAGTCAGTGTCATTAACTGAAATATCATTCACTTGAGTCGGAGTTGGACTTTCGTTTTGCCACAAGGCATTGACATATATCGTTCTCAATATTTTTTGTTTTAATGACTGCCAGCAGGGAGACATCGAGTCGGAATCGTATCGGAGAACGCAATTGAAAAATATCAAACAAAAGTACTCTTTCTACCGTGAAGCAAACATTTTTGATATTTTTCATTATTTTTCAGAATCTCGAATGGTCTCGATTTTCCTTTTTTATAAAAACTTGCCGTAAAATCCCATTCTGTGACAGCATGAGAACCATAATTTAGTGAAATTCACACAATATTCGTCGTCTCGGTTTGTTGAAGACAATAACCATATTTCAAATTGTCGTAATCCGATAATTCGTCTCAATAAAATTACTAGAACGTCAGTATCAGACGATTTTACGATGATTTTCGAGTTGTCAGGACATTTGCCAACATAAAACAATATCCTATAGTCGGGCTGTTCAAAAGATAGAATTCAAGGACGCGTGAACAGTGAATGCCTGCATAGCCACGCCTTCTTAACTGGAATAAATGAAGAACTGTTTACACTGTACTGTACTCATTTTTGCTTTGTATTTACGTGTGTTACGTTAATTAAATAATATGGATGGAAACACTCTTTCACCTCCAAGAAAAAGATCGAAAAAAAAAGACATTCAACTGCAGAGGAAAAAGGTGTTATAATGAACACTTATAAAAAAGCATCCCAAGAGTTGATAGGAGAACGACGCGGCGACGTTTTCGTTGAGTGGTGTAAATCGGACTTGTAACATTGGGAAGAGGAACATTCAAAGAGTGCGTGCCGTTCACGTGATCATTCTATCTTTTCAGCGGCTACACTATAGTATCAGTATTATCTAACGTATGAATTCCTCTCTCTCTCTCTCTCTCTCTCTCTCTCTCTCTCTCTCTCTCTCTCTCTCTACCTTAGCAAAATGCCAGAAAATGAATTAAAAACATATGACTACATACAATGGAATCAAGGCTGCCTGTCTTTCTCTTAAAACATGAAGTATCAGCTTTACGTTGAGCATAACGTCATCCCTGTATTCGAAAACATAGGACGACAAAAACAAAATTGATCAAGGGTACCACAGGCTTGCGGTTTGATAGCCTGGCACCATAATATAATCTTATTATACACATTAAAACCTACAATTTCATGTATGGCAGATCTATGTATTCGATTACTCAGGAAAACTCTTAAAACGATGACCGGAAATGACGTAAAATTTGTATGATGCGGGCAAAACCAGCCTCATCTAGTGGCTCCGTGTAGATCTGTGGAAGTACTTACACACACAATTTTGTCCATTATTCGACATAGGTTTTACCTACAGCCGTCTCTCAGACTATTTGTTATTCAGTATATATTAAAATTTTCTATCTGTTCCTACCTCTATGATTATAAAGATTTTTTCCTAATCACTGAAATTTTTCATTATCATAGCAACTTAGAAATAAGATGAATGATTGATTTCTGAAGACATAAACGAATATGGCACGATTCCACCCAACAAAAAAAAATTGAGTTGAATGTAAATAATAATAATACGTCTTTATTCACCATAAAGAGGAAATATATTTGCTGGTTCGAAATCTAAATAACGGTTTTTCGACAGAATATCAGCCAAGGCTTTATCGAAACTCAATTTGAATTGATCCCAAATGAAGTATTTTTCTGCCTAGTGTACATTTTGTGTTGTGTTCGAGTTTGAATTTGACGGGGATATTCATTCGATACCTTCATTTACATAGTCCTATCTGGTAGTACCTCATGGTGATATGCCAATTCTATACCCTGACTATGTAATTTCAGCTAGAAAAGTGAATGGTTGATGAATGAGAAAATGCTTTACAACAGCGCAATAAATAAATCAACCCTATTAAGGAAATAATAGTGAATGTCGAACCCTCGTATAGAATCCCTTGTTGTAGTAAATCTGTTACATTTGATTAAATCTTGTCGGGGTAAGCCAAATTTCGAGGGGTTCTCGACTCCCACGTTCAGTGATAAAAAATCCATTGGCGTGGTGTTGTAGAGTGAAAATAGAGATCACAGAATAACTTACGCCTCTATTTTCAATACAGTATTATTACAGGTATCAACAAGATGATACAATGAGTTTTCTGACCTATACTTGTACTCTAATGCACATATCAGACATTCGGACAAACAATCATCAACTAGGTATGTGTTTTCTATAATATAAATATAATAATAAATAAATATAATATGATTTTATTTATCGATAGGATGTATATTATTCATGACTGCTACCAGGTTAACGTAAAAATAATAATTGATGATTGTAATGGAATTTGAAATGTCATTCTTGTTTCCACGAGAGAACTAACTCGAGGAAGATATTCTCCACCACTGGAAAAACCGAGATAATTACTTCATTATGCATTCATTGCTTACTTAGTTGCATCGGCCAACTAGATCCAATAATGCGTTATAATTTCATGAACTTCACCTCGGGGGATTTTCGCCAATTAAATGGAAATTAGGCAAAGCACGAAGCGAAACCTCAAACTAGGGTGAGAAAAATGGTAAATTTATGTTTATATTTCTGAAAATATGGATTTCCAATACTGTATTGGGTATTTGACAATTCCCATTATGATTACCTATACAATAAGAATGCAAAGAACTGTCTCCCGGTTTCCGAAGTTTAGAATCACAAAAGATAGTTAAAACTTTCCTGCAGCAGAAAGAACACAGTGTCTTTCTAAGTTCCTCAGAGTGAAATATTGCTATGAAACAGAAAAATGGTTCATATATTTTTCACTAATCAAATAGAAGAAATATTGCTGTGATCCTGCTGAACTTTCTCTTTGAACTTCTAGTCTATTCCTCGGTCATTTTGGATTTCACACATAGAGGATATATCTTCGGAATTCATATTCATCAGCGTAGCGGGGATTTCTTATGGTAATTTTATTATTCTTTTTATGATATGACACAAAAACCTTCCCAGACATATCAACAACTAATCATCGTTTCATCGCATTTGAATGAACGGTTCAGAAATACATAAAGGACAAACAGCAAAAACAAACAGTTATTCATTTTCATATGTACAGAAAATTGCAATAATCACAATTTATCCGATCTCTACATTCATATATTCGAATCTAGATATAAAGAATATTGGACGACACTCAACATCCATTATCTGAAATTGTTGTTTTATTGGACACCTTTCATTTTTTGAATAGTGTTCGCCACAATGTATTTTTTGCCATTTGTGCGTTAGATTTTTTTATAGTTTCCGAAATGATACTTCAGTTCATAATATATTTAGCATTGGGTAGATTAGATTCAAACTGGGCTTGGATGAGTTTGTATGAAACTAGAAATGGGGATGAATTAAAATTGCTCGCGTTCAAAATATTTTTTCATTTATTGTCCCTAACCTTCTTCCAGGTTGGAAAGTGACCAATTCTTCAGAAGAAGAAGTCGGCAAAACACTTTGTTGACCTCTTGGCACTTTCCCAACTCAGTCTTCTTCTTTTATTCGGAACGTCATTGTGCCCATAGGAATTCATGAAGTGTTTAGATCTCCGTTATCGTATACATGCAAACGTAGTTATAAAAAAACAGGCTTGCCCTGATATTACGTTATTACACGTAATCTCAGTACCGAACGGACATAGAAGATATAGGGCCTCAGTTTCTCCCTTCAACATCACAAACTTCTTCAATAACTAACACACTAGTTTACAAAAATAGCACGTTACCGATTCATCAGCTATTTTTCCGAGTATGCCAAAAATGCTGTTGATATTTTTCACTGACCTAATCCAAATGTTGCTTCTTTGTAGCAATCCTCGTGAAACGAAAACAGAAATTAATGAGATATGATTGATATGCCGAACGTGATCACTGAAACTGAAGAAGCTGAATTGTGAAACATTTCAACCTCTACGTAGTCGAATGACATTTACGAAGACTGACAATTTTGACATTTGTGGGAGCATCATGAAATTCGTTAATCTGCAATGACCACTCGAAACACAAAACGTGTTGAAATCAATCCTACAGATGATTATTCCTGGTTCATCTTATGAACTTATTTCGAATGATTGTGAATAGAATAGTACACAAACTTCGGCAAAAGCTTACATTTCTTTCTCGAAAAATTGCTCGTCTTGGCCTCATGCCTCGAGACATAATATATTTCTTTCCAGAGAAATGATTTACTTTTCGCCTCGTTATGTAATATAGTATTCACATCTTCTGAGGGTACAAGGAAAAACCGGCATTTTTGCACTAGATCTTTGTTCATACATTGCAAATACTGCAACAAAAATCAAATTTGGTTCATGATGTTTCATCTCAGCATTATCTGTTATTAATATACTCATTTACCGACTGGAATATATCGATTCGATGTTTTGTGGGTTCGATATGAAAAGAATGATTTCTATCAATCACCTGTGAAATTATCATGGACACATATTTGAGAATGAAAATTCCCACAAAATTAATAGAAGAAATTGCCTTTCCACAACCGTAGTCATACCATATAATTTTCTCAGAACATGAAGTAGTATAATATCATATACGAACTCATTATCTAAACCAGATAAAATCTTGAGGCAGTAAAGGTAATAACAGAAGTCGTGAAGACGGTTTGCATCGAATATAAAAATGAGATAACATCGGATCTCAAACATTTCTGGATCATTAATCTTTAGACAATTTAACGGAAATTAAGCTGCAATTGATTGGTTATGAACTATCTGGTCAGAATGGATAACCTTTCTCTATGAATTACATTAACCGCTATATAAATTGACCTTCAACAGTGGCGCAACATGCGATGCATTTTTTTAAAATCATCTATCTTTTTCACCAATCTCTCCTATTCTGAAAGAAGATGTGATGAGGCTGTATGAAATGGATACCAATAACAATGAGCTAGGACCTAATTCAAGACCGCCCATAATAGAAAGCTAATATATTTAGGAAAACTCTACACTCTATTAATTAGCGAAATAACTACCAAATACCACAACTCTTCGCCACAACCTCGGTCTCTCAACGTCGCGTGTATGACATAGAGCAAATCTAAAGGTAACACTGTGTAGGTAGGTGAGACTGGTCTCAACAAATTGTTGACAATGTTAGCGTAGTTTTTCCCACGAGGAAAGATCGCATTCGGAGTCTTTTTGGTTGGTTGCCTCGAGTGAAAGGAGATGGTGCGATTAAGGATTATTTATTTGTTATTAGCTTCAGCCGTATTATAGGTTTGATATGGTTGCTGAATTGATTCACAAAAATTGAAAATCAACGATGTTTGATTTGTTGGTGGAAACTCTCATTGAGGAATTATTTTTTGCCCTTTTATTCTCCGAATCGAAAATTGGAATTGCAACTTTCCTAAAAGAAGTGAAATAAAAAAATGTAAACGCTCTTTGTTGATAAGTACGTGTATAACATTCAAAGAAGTTGAAATTTCTATTTTCTAATTCGAAGAAGAAAAACAAAAATAATTCCACAAACTTCGTTCTCTCCACAAAAATACCCAAGGTTCTTATTTATCATTGGAACTACCTCTCAGTGACGAGTGGCCGAAATTCCGAAACCAGTTTGCAAGTGTGCCCGTCCAATAATCGAAAATCAATTCCGGCACTTGCATAGCCAAAATCACATCACGCATTCTTCTGTGAAGAACTCTGCACTGGCATCGGTCGGATATAATTCAACGCCCTTCGTGTTATCAGCTAAGAGGAGTACTTTGAATCTTGTGGCTATGGTTTAGACATCTAAAGAGAAACGCCATCTGCTGGATGACGACCAAAAAATCAAACTCCTACTACACCAAGTAAAAAAGAATTTTAACAGAATCGTCTTCGGACTACTTGTAGAGAGAGCTTCAACCATCTACAGAAATCAAACCCCTGTTCTTGGTTTTGCCAGCAGCCAAAGGAAACTCCACCGTCGTGTTGAACACGAGGGATTCAAAGAGAAAATGTCCAATTTGTTAGATCCAAAAACGTATAAGAGAATCAATAGAGATCCGACCGCAGAAATTATGAGAAATACTAATTATCTAGTCCGCTCATCAAGCCTTGATGACAACTCTAAGAAATTGTTACGGAAATCTGAAGCCTTCCTCCTCGTCATAATGGCCTACTAAAAATTCACAAAGACCTATCGTGAAAGCAATAGGTTTACCAACGTATATGATCTGTCCAAGTATATAACCACCCTGTTACAACCCCTTACTGGAAACACAGACTCATATATTAAGGACTCAAGACAGTTAATTGAAAGGATAAGAGACATGAGAGTAGGTCCGAGAGATATACTAGTAAGTTTCGATGTGGTAAAGCGATCTTGAAACCATACTACTGGCTACAATATGTTGATGATACGTTCGTGATGTGGCAGCATGGGGAAGAACAACTGAAGGTATTTTTCTGTCATCTGAACTCTCTCAACGATGAAATCCAATTCACAATGGAACAAGAAATTCAGAGCATCCAGACACGGCTCTCCGAACATAGGAGAAATCATCGCCTAGGATAGACAGATAAATCGGCAGCCACAAGAGAATACTCAGAGAAGGCAATCACGTAATTGCTTTTGACGAAACCCAAGTGCTCGACAGGACTCTCAGCTACTATCCGAGAGGCAATAGAGATACACAAACATAAAAACAATTTTAATCGAAAAGGAGAAGGCATGAACATAAGTGTGGTTACCTGTAAGTATTGAAGAATACTCGACTGTTGGTTATTTAGCAAATCTTGGTGTATTATACTTGATGTCAATTATATGGAAGTCTATCTTTTGTCACAACAAAGTGAATATCTGAATAAAGAAACATATACATATTCCTAAATGGAGAGTTGATAGAATTCAATGAAAACAAAAAAAAGGGAGGTTGGGAATATCTCGAAATGAATGTAAGTGGAAACGTTGCCCTCGGCATAATGAAACTGATAACCTATCATTTGTTAATAACATTCTTTTCCATTATGTATTTATTCATCAAGTTCTGTAGTGATCTATTTAGTTTTTTTATTCTGTTCCAGCTGATAAGTATAGTCCCAACGATCGATGGAAAAGAATGTGGCGACACAAGTACCATATGTTCGATAATGAATCATAAATTGGCATTTAATATTGTTTGGATGTTTTTTGAGGAGGTTGAAATGTTTTGGAATGAGTTACACTATTTTTGAACAATATTGAGAAAATAATTTAACAAAGAAATGTATTTAGCAATTATTTTTCAAACTTACCAGGCCCTTGAACAGATTATAACTATTTTTGTGTATGGCTTTTTTTTTGTTTACTGTTACTGTATTCTTTCATTAAGTGCTCGATCTTTGAAATATTCTTCTCTAGTACAATATCCTAACTAGCACATCCTAAAACTCAGGTATACTCTTTTAGAATTCTCAACCCCACTCTTTTTTGTGAACTAATTAGTGAAAATAACAAGTGTGATGCAAACTTTGTAGTTGTCTGACATCAGAATGTATACAAAAGGATATCACTACCATAAAACTTCGGTGATAATCATCGGTGAAGCAAAACTTCACAAAGGTTATGGTAGCACTGATCTGATATGATAAAATACTAGAAAAACTGCCAACACATCTTGAAAACAAAAAAACCTTGAATTGTTTATAGAAGAACTAAATTAGAAATGGATTCATGAATTTAACACTGAGGTGTTTCTATTCTCTTCGATACCTAGTATACATGTATAATGGAACACATTCTCCATTTGTGGAAAATACCAATGTGTGATTTTCAACTTTCATATTGAATAGTCTAATAGATATGGTTATACAATAATTGCAAGAGTTGAGTGTTTATTGCATCAGTTACAGACATGATTTCTTCTGAGCTTTTGCAAAAACCTAAGAATCATGTTTAGTGGAAAATACATAAGTGCAATACATTTTCAATGAAATCATTAAATATGGCTATTTTTGTGGAGAGGAGATAGGTTTGAGGAAGTGATATCTAGCTTGTCCTCAAATTTTTTATTGAACTTATCTGTTGCTTTATTAGAAAGATACATGAGTGCGTTGAAAAGGATTATTCAATCTGAATATTTTTGAAAAAATTCTTCTGTACGAACTGAGAAAAAATATAATATTCAAAAAATGAACAATTTGTTCAGGCCAGCCTCAACTCACCTACACTGTAGGTTGACGGACTAACACCTATTAGAAAACAACTACTCCCCTGGCTAATACCACGAAGGGCATTGGATTACATCCAACAGGTGTTAGTGTGGGATTCTTCACAGAAGAATTTCCACATATACTCTTGGCGATACACCACCAGAATTGATTTTCAATTATTGGGACGGGGCACACTTGCAAGTGTGTCCCGTCCCAATAATTGAAAATCAATTCTGGTGGTGTATCGCCAAGAGTATATGTGGAAATTCTTCTGTGAAGAATCCCACACTAACACCTGTTGGATGTAATCCAATGCCCTTCGTGGTATTAGCCAGGGGAGTAGTTGTTTTCTAATAGGTGTTAGTCCGTCAACCTACAGTGTAGGTGAGTTGAGGCTGGCCTGAACAAATTGTTCATTTTTTGAATATTTGATTTAAAGCCAGTCTTCAAGCATCCCCATGAATATTTGTTTTATGAGAAAAAATATAGTCGCTCACCATATAATTACTATCATAGACGCGATATTCAGGTTGCCTCATTGTTATTTTTCGAGAAGTGTTCACTTTCAACTAGAATGAAAAAAATATAACTTCAGAGAAAGGCGATTGGTGAAAAATAAAAAGAGTTTATTATTCATAATGAAAAATTTGAATCGATGTCAAAGTAGGAAATGTTTGAATGATATGTAATTGTGGGATGAATCAACCTCACCATTATCTCCTCAAGCAGATGTTAATTTTGATTTTGGTTGAACGCGAAAATACTTCCCAAAAAAATTACACATCACACCTTGAGAATAGGGACTACTGAAGCTCCACCCACAACGCAAATTTCCACCCATGAAATGAATATCTGTATCGAGCCGTGGCGACGCACAATTGCCGATGTAGACATAAAAACGTCAGAAGGTACTCTATAAAACGTTATCCTAGCTATCAAACAGCATCGTCGGCAGGCAGTCGGTCGGGCGGTCACGGCCAACATTCTACAGATACTAAATAATGCCGAAGAGAAATGATGGTACGCCAACTTTCGGGTTTACTGGGTAGGAACCTGTACCACTGCTCCCATTTTCACCAAAGGACCAATCTATTTATTAGTTTTGTGACATGCATACAACTTTCAAATTCGAAAGTAACCCCAGAACCTATCTTTCCTTCAGTTGCTTTCAGGACGTTTTCCTGAATATAACATTATTTTCCTTTTAGTATGTGGAAGAAAATATATACACCATTGAAATGAAGAAAGTCCTTCAGCCATCTTGGTTAAATCGAAAAACCCATAAATATTGCTAATTGGAGTCAGCCAGGACATCAGTGAGGTGATGTTGAAATTACTGTGAACAAGCTCATTTCTTATATTCCGCTGCCGTCATTCCATCCATCATTCGCGCTAATCATTTTTTGATATAAACAGTCATAAATTGCATATAAATTTCTATTGATTATCGTTATTACTGCCTTTTATTGAATGTGACCAGGAATTCCGAGTTCATTAGCGGTCGATTATTGTTAAACTGATTTGTTCTCTCATTCACAAGTACGTTAACACTTTCACCAACTGAAATTACGCATATCACTACTTATTGTGCTTGAAGTAATAATGTTGGAATATAACTGAATAAACTCTCTCCTATAGGATACTTTCAAACGTCAAATGTGAGCTACTTATATCATATTACATATTCGGTAGAGTACAGCTTGTCCATTTCATCTTGGCACGGAAGAAATGATGACGTAATGCGAAGTGTGGAACAAGCAGCCACCGCTACTCACCTTGGTACTCTCGAGCGTTACGTGGTTAATAGAAACTAATCCTCTTTCTGGAAGAATGGCATGATCATCATTCCATTCGAAGAAAAAAGGCATTTTGAAAAGTTCCTGTGACGTTACTGACATTGCAAGTTACTCCCAACTTTGAACCGTATTCCAAATTGTATGGAATTTTTCAAATGCAAAAAAGCTCATAAATGAATATACGCCGTTACGCCGCTTTCAGTTTGGACAGCTAATCAAAATATCTCTTTATTGGAATTCCAAACACAAAGACTTGGTTTTATCATAAGAAAGGTGTCCGAATTTTGGAATAAACTATCAATTCAACCTCAAAAACGATTTTCACACAGTGAAAATATTCTCAACATCGAATTGAAGTTTTATCTGATTACTTATTTTATTCATACTATATATACATTTCAACCCCAACAATGTGGATGACAACATTTCACTGTTCTGCAAGTTATATTCTACATGAAAATGATATTTTGCATTGGACAGGTCTCGAGAAGATTTGGACTGGGAACAATGAGTTCTTACCAATTCCCGAAATAAAAATATAATAAATCCACCGTATTTTTCTCATTATGAAAAACGAATTGATGGAGGTTCATTGAAATTATGCGCAGGCATTTCATAGCAGATAATTCTTTCTCTCATTAGTAAGAAATGGGTATTCTAAATCGTTTTCAATGTAATAGCTCCATTTGACTGAGTATCAATGAAACTATAGAAACTTGCAAACGTATTTTGATGCAATTCACTGATAATGATATAACTTGTATCAATACTTAAATCGGTAAATATACGCTAGAATATTTGGGTCAGAGTCCACGAAACTTTGCTGGCATGAAAACGCGTTCTCTAGTCAAATTCGATTCAGTAGAATAGAAATTGGAGTTATTTATTGCAGGTTGATTTCGTATTATTTATTAGACAATATTTGGATTTGAATTGAATGGATTTTTTTGTGTTGAACATTTTCACGCATTATTAAACGCACTCACTCGATAAATTGCAACAATATGATAAAACCCTATGTGAGTATCATTCATGATATTATTAGTTCACAGGTAATTTTTTATTTTTCGTTTGATTTCAGTTCAATAATTATTCCAAACTGTGGATGCAATACCCGAGTGAACACTGGATCGAGGCAAAAAAAATCAATTGGATGTAGTGATGCCGAAAACTACAAGAGTGGTGCTGGAGTTTGTGACAAATTTCTGAATGGAATCATAGAATTGCATCAACTCTGTAATATGTTGACTGAGTTGAATCATAGAAGATTCCTATATCGTATTCGATCATTTCTCCTAAAATGGATCATGCAGGACAAGAAGATGGTCAAGGAAATAATGAAAACGAGAAGGAAGTTATTCTTGATTTTTTATATGTACCAATAAATAATAAATAGTATTGAATACAACGAATTTGTATCATTCTCATGTTTTATTCATTCGATTCCCATCGAACTTGGTTCTCCTAGTTTCAAACTCAACCTTTATATCGATAGTTGGAGACTTTGTGGCATTTGATTGGTGTGAAAAATCGATTATGAGGAGCGGCTTGAACCTAAATCAGCATCAGGGATTTTTCAATTTCATATGGGAGTTGGGGCATGTAATGAGTTTTAACAAGAATTTTAAAATCAGAATTGAATAGAGTATGTCAAAATGGTGTGCTGCGAGACTTTATTTACCCATTGGAAAAGTGAACCGTTACAAAAGGTTCGATAACTCATGGAATTTTTGAGAATTTGAATATCTGAAACCATTCTTCAATTGATATTGTTCGTATGGGGCGTTCGTTATTTTCAATATTCTGGTATATGATTGTCGAACTTCTTCATTATCGACATCTTGTGGATTTTTCAAAAAGATCATGTCATATAATTCATGATTAGCTGAAAAATCCTTTTTTTTTCAATTTTATTGGCATTCCAAAATGAAATTTTTCCATTCATGGAACGTATTCCAAGACTACTAGTTTTGAGTTTTTGTCTAATAGGATCCATACGCACACCGAATGTCGCATCATACGCTACCTACTACTACTAATTGTTGGGGAACATGTGAATAAGTCTGTACGAGGTAGAAACAATCGACATTTTTATGAAGTCTTTTGCAGAAATATGATCGTATAATATCCTGCTTTTCACATATCACATCGTCGAAACTTAGAACAGAATTTGGTTTAGCATATGAAGGTTCAACTATTCCAGCATCATTACTAAACTTTAGAAAACTGTTATCGGTTCCGAAACATTTCGTAGGACCTGGTATTTGGGTTGATCGAGTGATTTTGAATAGATATATACGTTTGCGAATCACAATCCTTGTGGGTGTGTTAGAAGTGAGATCATTACATCAGTCTTTTCACGATTTGAAGGTCCTATAATGAGACATGGAACCGATGATGGAAGTAGTGGACCGTGTCTTAACAATATCTGCCCATTCAATCCACACCCAAATTTCTCATCTAGGTTGTCCACGGCGAATGTCTCTTTCTGTTTCACAATGCGCATCTTACCGTGGTTGGAAAAATGTTGTGAGAGTATCTCATTCGAATGTGTGTATTGCTAAGCGTAGTAAAAAATGTTGTGGATTCGTTAAAGGGTTAATAAACAACCTTCCATTCGAAATACATATACCTGGAGGTTATCAATATTGTGGTACAGGTACAAAATTGACTGAACATTTAGCTTGCAATCAACCCGTAAAAAAAAATTGGATTTTCGCCTGTAAAAATCACGACCTTCAGTATTTGAAACCTCCATCTAATCTTTCGGCGAGGCACGCAGCAGACAATGAACTTGAATACACAGCTTGGTATAGGATAAAATCGAAGGACGCTAGTATTGGAAATATTGGAAAAAGAGCTGCCACACTTATCACCAATATTATGAAGGCGAAGAGACATTTTGGTATGGGCTGCAAGAATTCTAACAAGAGAAAAAATAAGAGAAAGACATCGAAAAGAAGTGCTCATGATTGTCACGAAAGTATTTTGTGAACTTCAAAACGGCCGTTTTATAAGTGTATTTCTTGTTGGTTTGATCTTTGATCCAAATCGAATTTTTATTGATACTTAGATAATACTTGGTTCTGAGATACCATTCGGTTATTTCATTGTTACTTGGAATTTAATTTTCTCTGTATGAGTTTGATGAAATAACCCCAATTTTTTTGTAAGCTATCAATAGATTATATATAATTTTTATTATTTGGCGTATCTCCTTTTGTTTTGTACAATATCTTCTTTGTCAATTTGTCTGGCGCATCTAGCGTGCAAACATTCTAGAAGAAACGACCTCGCCTCCGACTATATGAGTAGCCAGGCTGTGACATTTAATTTCTGTATGCTCAAGTGAATTATTCAACCAACTGATAGTTTTCTGGTGTTTACCTGATTATAGTTCACTTTGGGAGTAGAATTCAACATTAACGTCACATAATTTTGGCGCCCAACGTGGGGCCTTCCATTTTTACATTGAAATATTTCTGTAATACTTTGACATTTGGATTATTTTGTGTAGTAGGAAGCATTCTAGCCGGCATAAGTAAGCAATATTTTCTTTCCTTTCCATTTCCTTCGTACAGAACAATAGGTAGAAGAACTCGTTTTCATTTGCAAGCAGGTCACAGTGCCGCCTGTGTGTTTTTATCACATGTTTCCATACAGCTTCTGTTCTGATAATTGAGTATTGGTTGTCTTCAGCTTATCGCGAATTATCATTCAAAGGTGGATAGGTGAATATACAGAGTGGTTTGTAAGTTATTCGCTGATCCATGCATTTCTCTGAAACTAAGGTAGCAAATATTATCGTCTAGCCTCTAGCGGATTCGACACAGGAAATCAACAAAGAGTGATTATACAGGGTGCAACATAAGTTATACTTTCAAAATTGATTTTTTGTAAAATTTCGCTTTGATCATTTCTAAAAAAATGGCAAAAATAATCAGTTTTGAAATAGATCCAAATCATTTCAGGGTACGAATTGAACTATGAATTGTTGATTCGTGATTTAGTTACTGATGAAGTTGATATTGCTCAAAAACAAATTTTTTTCAGACGTGAAATAAAAAAGGATATTGCTAGACCTAACGTAACCTATGAAACGCCAAACTTTGATTTCGAAATTGAAAAAAAAACAAATTGATGAAAGCGTGAAGTCTATTTCGCAGATTGTAGATGATTATGATGGTGGTGATGTCGAAACATATAATCGTTTGAAAAGCAGAATTAATCACATACTTGGTAGACTCTATCGTAACTTTGGTTCAAAAAAAAATTACTCACCTGCGAGATTGTTTCGTCGTTAGGACCTACTCTAGCTCGTGACCCATTGTTCAATGCTGATGATGAAATAACTAGCACGAGCAACACTTCAGCTGAAAATTCTATTCGTCGTTTAAGTGATTTTGATTCGATAGGGGCTTCTCAACGGCATGGAATTTCTCAGTGTACTAGTTACAGAGGTTATCGAAATTCTGTTTTTGTTTTCATTCAGATCAAGGAAATCGTCGGCAAGAATCACCACCGACTAGGCAAACGGTAGCCATTCGGTGTTGGAAATGTGAAATGGACACTTACAGCAGGATTGCAGAAAGCTTACTCCAGTTTGTTACGGCTGGGGAATGTTGAACGATTTTCGCCCAAATTGTATAAAAAAAGGAATGCGAGGAAGTACTTCGTAGGTCAGTGTTACCCTTTGGCATGTAAGATCTACGACTATAAACTTAAGGCTGAGTGGAATGGTTGTTTGAAAATGGTTGAAATTTTTTAAAAATCTAGCCATACTGATAATAATATTTTATTTGTTGGATAGGAAAACGATAATTGACCATATATTTCGATAAATATTTTTGGCCGAATATTTGTTGCGCTGCTGGACAGTGGTGCAAGTCTCTTGTTATAAGATGTATGCCTTGAATAACAATAAACAATTGAATTGAATTGTGCAAGTAGGTCAGTTATGGTGGTCTGGCTATGCATCTATTGCGAATGTTTGATGCCCAAATGAAATATTGTAGCTCAACAATAAATACTGCAGATGTTAAATTGCAAACAATATTGGGCACGGTAGAGTTGCCTATTAAAATAAATGATACTGTGAAAATTTTAGGTATTTTAGTTGTTCCTACTCTCACACATAGTGTGATTTTGGGTTCAGATTCCTGTAGAATTTTTGGAGTCAATATTGATTATACAACTAATTCATATTTCATTGGCGACCATGGTTTGAAAACATTTGCACATGAAAAGGAAGAAACTAATGAAGTTTGTCTTGAGTATTAATGAAATTATCCTACTTAGTCGAATAATAGAAAACTTTGAATCTCTCTCTGAACCCATTTCAGGGAGGACGAACTGTATTGTACATAATATCGATACTGGTAATGCAGAGCATATAAAGCAAAAACCACATGTGATGTCACATTATAAAATGGAAGTTCTCAAGAAGAAAGTCGACTCCATGTTAGAACTTACGGTGATTCGACCTTCTTCTAGTCCTTGGTGTATCCCGGTATTGTTGGTGAAAAAACCCGACGGTACACAGCGCTTCTGAGGTGACAAAGAAATGTGCCTACCCATTACCTCTTGTTGATCAGATTTTGAGTACGTCGTCAGGTGCTCGCTACCTAAGTAGTATTGACACGAAATCTGCATTTTGGCAGATTCCCTTGTCATCAGACTCTTGTGAGAAAATAGCTTTCACTATACAGGGCCTTGGACTGTTCGAATTCGTCATGATGCCATTCGGCTTATGAAACGCCGCTCAAACTCAACAGGAATTGATGGATGCAGTTCTGGTACCAGAGTTGAATCCTTTCGTATTTGTATATTTTTATGATATTATTGTAGCTACTCCGTCTTCTGACCAACATTAAGACATTTTGGACAAAGTGTTTGAAAGGTTACAGTCCACTAATTTAACGAACATAATTCAGGAATGTAAATTTTGTCGTCCTAGTTGGAAATAACTCGGTTTTATTGTCGATCGTGAAGAACTCAGAACAGATCCCAAGGAAGTCCAAGCTATATCAAATCACTCAGTCCCAAAAACAGCAACAGAAATCAAGAGGTTCATCGGTACCTGTAACTGGTATCACAGGTTCGTAAGAAACTATTCAACCATCTCGGCTCCCATTACAAAGCTGATGAAGGGTCAACGCAAATCTCAAAAACTTTCCTGGGACGAAGATGCGGAAAAAGTATTTCATAAAGTAAAGGAAGCATTGGTTTCTCCTATTTTGGCTGCACCTGCTTTTTCTAAAACATTTTACGTACAGTGTGATTCGTCCGATGTAGGTTTAGGAGCCGTTTTATGCCGGAAGGTTGATGATAATGAAGTAGTCGTCGTCGCATTTGCCTCCAGGACATTAACAGAAGCTGAAAAAAAATTCAAAACAACTGAGAAGAAATGCTTTTGCGGTCAGATATGTCAGATATATGTAATAGCTGGAATTTATGATTATGGAAGGATCTTCCCTTCCATTTCTGCATCCGTAGTGATTTATATGTTGGGGTGAATGGTGTTAAGGTGGGTCAGGAATGTTGGTAGGGTTTCAAACTCATGAGGCCAAATGGCAGAGATGTCATCTACGTATTGGAGCCAGCAGGTAGGTTTGAGTTCGGATGTGTCAATGGCTCTGGTTTCGAAGTCTTCCATGTAGAGGTTTGCAAGAAATGGGAAGAGGGGAGAACCCAGCTTCCCATATATCGTACCAGCTATCACATATCTAACCGCGGAAGCCTATCTAAACGAATAGTACGCCTTTACGGTGAGGAGACACTCAAAATTACTGAAACCTCTTCATCACTCCTCATACAGAAATCCAAACTCCTTCGTGACCTCGCCTTTCCCAAATCCTGCGAGACCTATCAAGTAATTCCTGAGTCATTCCATCTGAAACACCACAACAAATCGTTCCATACTGAACGCATTTTAGAACATGCCAGTTTCACTCTTATTCGAAGTACAGTTCACGACATAATAGGTAAATCACACTTCATCAACTCCTCCCTCTATCAATGTTGTGGCAAACTTTCCGTTTCAACAATTCATCCAACAATCTGGCACATTTTCTTCAGAATATCCCATGAATTTCCGATCATATTGCCAATGAAAAAACTGCCACACAAAAGAAGAAAATCCCAGCACTACTCTTCTTTGCGTCAGCGGTATTGGCCACTGAATAGAAGAATGGCCAGTGCAGGTTTCTTCACGGAAGGAAATCCTGCATTTGCTTTCGTCGATACAAATGAAGGAATTGATTTTCAAATACAGGGACGGACACACTTGCAGACCGGTTTCGGGCTATTTGGCCACTGCACTAGCACCGGTCGGATATAATTCAATGCCCTTCGTGGTATTAGCCAGGGGAGTAGTTGTTTTCTGACAGGTGCCAGCCGAAACCTACTGTGTAAGTTATTTTAGACTGGCCTGAACAGATTGTTCGAAAGATGATTTGATTTAACGCCAGTCTTCAAGAATGCCCACTGACTATGTCAAATGTTTTCATAAGTAGCGTTTCGAGAAAATGTTTAGTTTGTTTTGAGGCGAATCCTACTGATCTAAATCGTATCATGGGTAATCTTCCGATTGACAGAGCTAGGCAAAATCGTCCTTTTTCCATTACGGAAATAGATTTTGCAGAACCTTTCAAAATTGAAGACGGAAAATTGAGAATCGTAAAATAATGATTTGTTTCACAATGAATGCGGTCCATCTGGAGACGGTTAGTGACCTTAGCATTCCGGCCTTTCTGAATGATCTGAAGAGATTTGTTTCACGTCGAGGGTTATGTAAAATTATCTATTCGGATAACGGTACTAACTTTGTGGGGGCTAATAACGAAATAAAGAGAGTCTATGATTCTTTGTCGAGGTTCATTCCCAAACAAAAGACCTCTAACTTCTTAATAGGAAATAATATCGGAGGGAATTCCTTTCCTCCCCGAAGCCCTCCTCATGGTGGGCTTTGGGGAGCTGCGGTCGAAATCGCATAATATCATGTAACGCGAATTGTAGGTGGAGTCAATTCAACGTTTAAACATTGACAACGGTATTCACCCAAGTCGAAGCCATCATGAAGTCCCGTCCCCTTACTCCGTTGTCCGATGGACCTACCTCAATTCCCCGAGCAGACATAACTGAACTGCCCCAGAATCGCTTGACTCAATATGAAAAACTGCAACAGATTGCTCAACATTTTTGGAAACATTGTTCGCGCGAGTATCTGAGTCATGTCCGAAGAACAAAATGGAAGGTAAAATACGACGACAATCAAAGAAGAGGATCCATGGTTATCCTGTATTCCCCCTCAACGTTGGCGGCTGGGAAGAGTGTTTCAACTTCACCCAGGGTCGGATGAGGTGACCCGAGTCGTCAGTGTGAAAACAGTAACAAAAATTATCAAATGTGCGGTGCAAAAACTTTCCTTACTGCCAATTGGCGATTAACTCAGTGTATGTGAGTTGAAAGACTCAAGTGGTAATTCTATACCTCATATGTTAAATTTCAAAGCATGTTAAAATTTTACTCCATAACAATTTACATATGTTCAAAATTTTGACGTGCTTTAAAATTTAACATGGTCATACAGAATAACCCCTTTAGTGCTTTAAAAGGCGGCGTTCTGTTGCTTTCCATTATTCTTCATTTATATTTGTCCGTGAGCGCGATAGTCGTGAACCGAAAACATTCTACCTGCTTCGAATTCCCCGCTATGAACCCTGCAAGTAACCATCCGAAGAGTGGCGAGGAGTAGGGTGAAGGGCCCAAGGTAGAGACCACAGAAGACGGGAGTCGAGAGTGAGGCAGTCGGCAAAGTGGCAAAGGGACATCGTGAAGCTCACACTGTAATATTATTTTTTGCTGTACGAATATCCGTTTTTGTAATGAACCAAAATAAAATCGTTAAACTATCAATATCACTTTACTCAGCATAACAAACATCAAAACTTTACAATCATTATTCAATATATAGCACAATGAAGGCTGCCATGGCGGAAAGAGTGACAATGAAGACTTGGCTATACAAAGCATTTTTGATGAGGGGGTCACCACGAATGGCTCAATATTCCTCCAAGCATAACGAGGAGATAAAACAACAAAGTTCCTCGTACAACTGGTATAGAACACACCAATGTTAATCCAACAACAAGATTGAAATTCAGAGGTATTAAATAATCCGAAGAAAATCCAATACAACCAAGTTTCGATTGAATGGTGTTGTACGTACAAGCCGTTATAAAGAAATATTCGAAAGGGGTTTCAAGCAAACAATACCACAGAGCTTTTTGAGTTCATTAAAGTCAACAGTACGTAACCCACAACGTATATTATTGAAGATATGAATGGTCACCCCATCAGAGGCCGTTTCTATGAGGAAAAGTCATTGAAACCTGCAAATCAAGACGTATACATACCTTGTTGAAAAAGATTTGAAGAGAAAAAATTAAAAACGGTATGTCAAGTGGTTAGGCCTTCCTCTCGAACATAATTCTTGGATTGATGAATCAAACCATGTTCTGACATTTTTATAAGAACATATTTCATTTTGTTAATTGTACTTACTTGCATATTTATGAATGAATAAAAAAAAAATCCATTGATGCTTCCATTATCAGACCGATGGGAATCCTTACACACCAAAAACCAAAGAATGAATGTGTTTTTTGTGGTTCCAACTAGTGAGGAAGTTGAAGTCGCGTAAATATTTATATTCAATATATTTTTTTCAGAATTCTGCGAATTATTGATATTGATTCTGCTCATAATCAATTCGATTTTCATTAGGTACTTGACCAATTCAATAACCTATAAATAAGGTTTAGTAACCAGACAATGGATTCTCCAAAATCTATTGATGCTTCCATTATCATCATCAATTTCTATGGGAATTATTTCACACCAAGGAAAAAAATTCATTCGTTGTGGTTTCAACTAGTGAGGAACAGTTTTCTGAAGTCGCGTGAATATTTATATTCAATTTTCATTAGGTACCTGACCACTTCAATTACCTTTGAATGAGGTTAGTAATCAGACAATGTAAACTGTTGAAAACAGAATACTGTTTTCTACCACTTTATACCATTTACTGTTAAACTATAATAAAGTATACAAAATAATAGAGTCAGCATCAAAATGCTCAACACTATAAGCGTAGGACTTAGTCGCTCATATTTTTTTTGATCAAGTCAGAGGACACTCACAGTGCAGCGCAGTCACAAACAAATCACAATAATGGAGTTCCAGAACGAATCTGTCGATGTTCAAATCTTTCATAGTGATTTATGAAGAATCATTAGAGTACAGATATTCTTTTGAAATGCGTATTGGCCAAAAGTGGAGCCATTTGTTAGTAAACATGCTCCTCAGAAATTTTTTCGCCACCTCAGCTTCAACTCAAGAGTTTTTTCAGTGAAGAATGCATTTTGGTGGGTGATATAATAAGAACAACTTTTATTTCAATAAAAAATGATTCAATGGTGTCAAACCATCACATTATACACTCCAGTTATTCACTTCATCTATTATTTTTACTACACATCACATAAAACAATTTTTTTACAATTTGAATACATCATTTACAATGTTACAATATTGACACTTGAACTTATATACAAAGTCATAAACATAATCTAACTGAACTAATTTGTCCTACGTACTGCGTATTTACAATTCCAATACAATATTCACAATATTACAAATATTCACACTTGAGCTCATATACAGAATCTTACTAAACTAATTTGTTTTGGGTACACCGAAGATTACGCAAACCAAATTCACTGCTTGTTCATAAACCTTGGCTGATTCGTACCGAGCCGACTCTTCTCTTTGTGTCTAAAGAGTCTCTTGATATGCCACATCTATAGATTCTGACACTTTGTCAACATCCCCCATTTGCTTGGTAAGCTCCTCTATTATCCTGACAAGTTCTTCCTTCTGTCTAGCAGTCTCCTCCTTGGAGCGAGTATATTCTACAATTTTCAAATTAGACTCATCGTATTCGCGTTCTACATAATTATATGACTCGTAAGAATTTGAATAGTATAGAAGAAACTAATGTGCATCTTGGAACAAAGGAAAGTCAGGATTCGGAGGCCTCTCTGGTGCAGCTATCTCGGGAATCGCAGGCCTCTCTGGTGCAGCTATTTCACGGATTGGAGACCTCTCTGCTTCAACTACAGCTAGTATCAGGACTTATTCTGCCAATGGTGTCTCTGCAGGCCCAGCTCTAGAAGAAGACTTCCAACTCCCAGCAAAGGGGTTTGTCCTATTACAAACATCCCTTTACTTCGGTCTCTTCTTGTATGGAACACGGGGCTTCTTGGCAGGTGGCTGCATACGAGTAGGTGGTCGGGTCGATGTGGACCGCAGGAAGTCATCCGCACTGTCGTAGTCCACCATTTTCCTCTTCTCGCTGCCTGGTACCACACGAGGCTTCCTAACAGACTGCTGCCTGGACGTAGATGACAGAAAGTCATCCGCACCATCGTAGTCTTCCTCCCTCTTCTCGCGTTGCACTACACGAGGCTTTCAAATAGGCTGCCGCTTGGATGTAGATGGCTGATCCCCACTAAGTTTGGATTTCACCTTCATGTTCGATTTTTCCGTCCACCATCGCGGCGCCACTATCACTCGAATATGCTTCTAGTTGAGACAAAGGTGCTGGCACTCTTTCTCGATGTAGAAACTCATTCACAACGGACGCTGGAAGCGTCGCCAGAAGTGGAACTGGACTGAGAAGTGGTGTTGCAATCACGACTAAGACATCTACGAGCTGATATTTTCCCAATGGAGGCGTCGCTCGAGGAAGAGCTGGACTGAGAAGTAGTGCTACAATCACGATTGCAACCATGACCAGACATTTCCTTGATGGGGGCGTCGTTAATTGCAACAAAATCAATGGTTGGGACAGCTTCGGTATTGAAATCAATAGCTCATAACCGAAAAATATACAATAAGTTCATAAATATGATGATGTTAACACAGCAAATATTTTATTAATCTGTAGTGGTATCGTCTGCTTCTTGGGCACTGGCAGTGGTTGGCTTCTGGTCGGTTGGTCACTGCACAATGAAAAATTCTCAGGCGGGCTCCTCGCTTCATACACCCCACTTGACTCCGACCCAGTGTAGCCACACCCCTAATTTGCCCCATTCTACTACCTCTTCAATCAGAGAAAAGCCAGCGGGCCCAACCAATTACAATGTTTAACCAACGGATTCCTACCCGACAAATCGGTGTCAGTCAATCTGTTTTCATTTTTGTTTATATTGATGTTTGGTACCCCTGGAAAGGCCTGTTTTCGTTTTTTTATATTAATTATACAATTAGGTTAGTAGTATTGATCATCATCGAATGGAAGACTGATAATGCAGAGTGCATCTCTTCATCATCGAATCATCGAATATTAGGATGAGGGTATCTGCATCATAAATATTATATCGTTCAGTATCGGATGATAGACTGTAAATAGCTTCATCATCAGAATTTATTTCCATATCTGATTCCTCCTGTGCCCAAAGTTGATTATGATATTCTTCAGGAAAATCATGATGATAATGCAAAAGCTCAATGAAGTTTGCGTTACTTGTATCGTTCGCGTTGACACTTGAAGAACTCACTTCTTCAATTTGGATGGTTCCTATCGTTGGCCCCGAAACCTCTTGTACACTCCTTGGCTCTGTAGTGGAATCAGCACTAGACATTGTTGAAAGAATTATGTGAAAGTCAGTTCTTTCATCACATCATATAAATGATAGAATGTGATGGGAGGCTTTGGAAATATATTCGACAGTGTATATTAACCAATTATGAATTCACATCTCACGTCCTCACTCACCAATTCAACACCAAACAACCACTCAATTAGAGTTAGAGTGCCAGCCCAGTCGATCAATCAGATTGTTGTACTACCCAATTAGAGAAAAGCTACCCTACCAGTTAATCAGAATGTCCCAATACTCCCACCTTGTTATATCCAACACCCCCACCATCAATACCACAAAATCACCTATTACTTGATACAAACAACTAACCAAAACACACCCCACCTCAAAAGTGATAATAGAGTGGCAAGCACTCTTACTTCAATTGATCGTCAACCCTCAGAAGTCGAAACTTGTGCGAGCACTGGATCAACGAGGCCTTACCTTTCAAAGTGCGATTACCCAGCACGGTGACCCGGCGAGGATTCGAACCCCGGCCTTCCGCTTGATAGGCAGATATGCTAACCACTACACTACCGAGACCACGACCGGTATAAATAATGATAATTCAAATTGAGAGGATGATGGAGATTGGGAGAATTGAGTTGATGCCAATGATGATGATGATCTTCAAAAATCCGATGAAGACTTGGAAGAGGAAGATGAAGGCATCGACGCTGATGCCCAAGTTAATCGTTCCGAGAATGTTGCAGGTGGTGTGGTTTTATGTACCTGTTAAAAACCGCTCACACTGTGGCCGATCTAGTAGAGCTATGTTGCGTCATGGAGGCATATACACGCATAGAAACTACAACAGGACAGGAGGAAAGAATCTGTCTGATTAGTTATAGATTCTATGCCGCACGGACCGATAATGGAAGATGGTATGAGCATGTCAACATCCACATGACTCTTCCTTGGATCAATGTATTCCGGAAATTGTCTGCATTCAATTGGATTGGTACACACAGAACAATGCGATGGTTGGGGCATTGTTCTTCACACATCATCTGGAATAAGGGAAAACGGGAATAATTGAATGGGGGACAATCTCCACCCACTCTACTTGCATACAGAATTGTGTATAAATGACGGAGGTCAGTATGAGACTCGAGTCACTGTTCTATGAGTCATCTTCTGATATTCTCAGCTCAGCAAGAAATATGCCTTATTCAAGACAGTGGGATGAGAAGACAAACGTGTGCGTTTACCCGTTGCAAATTGCAGGTGATATTGTGTGCTACTTTTGTTAAACAACCAGCCCAAGGCAGATATAAATCTTTGCACTGGTATTTGTAGCGACTGTGTATCACTGTGTAGCACCGCCAGAACCTGAGCGGAGAAATTCAACTCCAAAGGAAAGCCATTAACGTCAGTGGAGGTGCATCAAATGTACCAGAATCCTTGCATGCACTATTATAGGTATTTTCCGAAATATTCATGTAACCTTGTGATACATACACGATGGATTGCTGGAGCCTCCTATGCACTGCATGTAGGGGTAATTGAGAGCTGTGTGAGAGAGTAGGGCAACTCCACCCTAATAGACGAATTCACTTTTGTGAATGTTGGTGCCTCACACATGATGAATAAGTGGAGAGGCGAAGGAGCAGAGGTTGTCGCAAACCGGCAAATAATGATAAGAATTGTCATTTCTCCTGTTATCATGATTTTTCTTGTAACAAATAAATATATTGATTTCATACTATTGGTATTATTTCATTAGGTTGAGAGTGTATACAGCAAGCTCTCAAGTAAAAATGTGTCATAGACATGTATTGTTCAATGAAATGCGCATGTGCCACTACATTTCCTCCTATGAAAAGTAAAGTTTCAGTAACATCAACGTTACGCCTCAGAGCTAACTCGTTTTTATCATGGATTCCAATTACAGTATTGAATTCCCACAATTGTCCAGTGGGAGTGTGATAAATAATATTGACAGTAAAAACGTGCCAGTGTCACATTTATCATCCCAATACCTCAACACTGATTTTGATATCAATGATTTTTTCAAGATTGAGATGTAAAAGATGTTATAGAAACTTCTGAACGAGTTTCTGTGGAGAATCCTAACTTGTTTCAACCACCACATCTAAGTGCTCTTCAATTGACTCTCCTAGTGTGAATAAAAAATCACAACCAACAAAGAAAAAGATTGCTAATGCTTCCCCAGCCACTGTCACTAAGAAAAAAACTCAAAAGTATTGTGTGGGAGAAGGAAAACCTCGAATAATTGTTGTAGATCGAAGAGGAAGATTGATGGTGAACCAGTATTAACGAAGAGTGACTCGAATGTTGTACTGATGGCGAAAGCGACCATTGTGGAATATGATTCTTATGAATGAAATATCAACATGAACAAGGTAGCTCTTCAAGAACTCGAAGAGGAAGGTTGCATTAACGGGCTGAATTGTTTAAAATGTGTGAAGATTTTACTCTTAAATACACTAATATTTGGAGATGATTTCATCTTAACTTTAAGCTTATTATATAGTTTTACACCATTGTACATGGATATCTGGCGAAAAGAATCAGAGAGTGTATTTCAAAGCGACAGTGATTAGCTTTGGGGACACTCATATGCTTTCCATTTTGTGAATTGAAATGAAAATGTCGGGTACGGAGTATACACTTAACTTGGTTTGGTAAAAACAGAAAGTTGCGATTGGTTGGGGTAACGTTCACCGCTACAAACTCTTTTCAATTCAAATGGATTTTGATAAAACAGTCATTCGATATCTGAAGTTAAGCAACGCCGAGCGCGGTTAATACTTGGATGGGTGACCATGCAGGGAATTACCGTGTCGAAAGCCCGTAGAGCTGCAGCAACATAGCATATCATTGCTCGCAGGCAATATATCAATGAGCACAAGACATATTGAGGATATGCCATCCTTCGGAGGTGACGTAAAGCCGGCGGTCCCGAATCAGTGGATGTTCGGCTCGTCGGAGATCCCCACCTCTGGTTGGAATACCAGAAGGTCCGGCAAAATTTCCGGTTGGGGGAAGTGTGCTCACCGGCGTCGGTGATCGGCCTTGGTAGCGAAAATAGGCCGACGTTGAATGAAAGAAAAAAACCTCTTTCATTCATCAGCACACAATACAACGATTTATTCATTTTTTACACCGGGATTGACGTCTATACCTGGATACCACAATAATGTTATGTCCTTTGGCCACCGCTCAGCATGTTTCTTCTCCAACGTTGCAATTCTTTCTTCCAATGCATTATATTTTTGTGTACTTGCAACTTTCGCATCGGATACCTCAATTTCAACATCACTTTTCAGATTGTTATTGCGAGTCAATGTTATTCTCGCCTCTGCTTTTTTATCATCGAACGCTTGTCGAGCGTCACGAGAAACATTACCGATTGTAGACTTTATTGCAGCTTGTAGGGCCAGGAGGGTGACCCCCTTAGTTTCCTTGATTTTGTCCTCAATATTTAGATTGATTACGCATTTCAGTGTTCAAATTTATGGCTTCATCCAAGACGATTGTTTGAATCTCACCACTCTATGAGCATTCATTACGATCAAACCATTATTGATAACTCGCTGTAAGTTTTTGTAATGAACAATATATCTTCTTTTATCGTTCAAGTTTGGAACTGATTTGGGAATTTTAGATTTTGTATGAGGAGGTATCTTCCAACCAAGAATGGAAGATCGGAATGTTTATCATGGAGGTCTTGGGGATAATGAATATCCACTTACAATACATACCCATACGGACTATCAGAACCCACATCCATCATGGTAATGAGAATTCACCTGTTGGTAATGGTTGTGACATACTGTGACCGTACAGCTTTGTTGCATCCAATTATGAAATGAATGAAAACGGTTCATTTGAAAATTCGGTAAAAAATGATTGTATGCTTTGTTTTTCCTATCACAACACTGACTCATTCCACCACGTATAGCTCTTGTAAAAAGTAAATTATATCAATGTCAGTAAGTTATTTCAATTCAATATTCATATACTTCAACATAGCATCCCAAGATAATCCAGGTGCAATCTAGTAGTGTGCGGGATCTAATTCATATTTATCTGCACGTATATTTCTGAAATTTTTAAAAATATCACCTAATAGTAAAACACCTGACTTCAAATACAAATGAGACTATTCACCCAAACTCCGACAATCAATCGATCGCCACACAAGTTGAGCCCTTCGGTAATCACTATCTGATATATGCTCACCATTGAGTTTGTCATAGAACTGATATTCGTTTTGAAGTGATGGATATTTCAATTTTTCAATGTCATCTACAAAGCTATCAGGAAATACATCTTTTTTTCTTATTTTTCATCGATGAGCTGTTAGCGAGAACCGCTAATCAATTGGTGCTGGATCTTCGTGGCATGTAGAAGTGTATCTGGGAGTTGATATAGAGTACACATGCTGCCTTCACTATGCAATCTTTTCCCTGTATCTCTCAACAGAATATTCACAATGACGTGACACACACACCCCCAATAAAGATATCGAACAAAAGTAATGAGGTCACACACAAAAATGTCTAAAAAAAAATGACGTCACATGATGTTACGTCCCCATCAAACAATAAACATTCCTTGTATGTCTGATAAGAAAGCCACGCCCCACAGTGGTGAGGCCCTAAATCGGCTATAATACCCTACTGGTGTTCTTGCTACTACCTGATCACAGCTAATGATGTAATACATACACACATATTATGATTGTCTCCTCCGGTATATACCATTGGTGCACATAAGGTTTTCACAAATATCGGTGAGTTCTTATAATCAGAGAATCGTTAATTAGAGGTCATTGAAGCGAGTTTTGAATTGAATTTCCATTGAACTTTGGATTTTTTGTCAGTCCAATTCTCAAAAATTAAAAAGTTTCATTTGTGAATAAAAGTTAATAACGTCCTCTCGGGGGTAAGTGACCTCACACTTTTGATTTTTACATCGGATAGTAGTACTAAAATCAAAGATTTTTCACATAAATTTTGTCAGATAGCTAGTCCCGTTCAAGAATGAGGAGGGGCGATATTCACGGTTGTACTATAGAGTTGAGCAGATATTCATGAATCTTGCGATAATTCAAGCTACTTTTCAGTAGATAGAGATAAAATTAATAAGTTACAAAATGATGGGGTCTATCAGCTGGACTGCTCTGATTGCTCTGCATTTTACTTCGGGAGAACCTGTTGACCTCTCATCACTCGTATCAATGAACACCTTAAAAGACCAGAAAAATCTACATTTGGTAACCATTTCAAAATTTATAATCTTAACTTCAGCCCTACTAAAAATTCCAAAGTTCTGCACAAAATTGATTATAAAAGATTCCTTAGACTGGACTTGTTCGAGGAACTGGAGATTTCCAAAGAACTTTCCAACAACCCCCACCGCTTGAATACTTGAGTGAACTTAAACAGAGATTTCCTTCCACTTCATCAGATGATTATGAATTTCTAATAAAATTTATTGTTGAAATTTAAACTTTTCAGATTAGCATCCTTTCAACAATTTCAATTCATGATGGACCTCTCCTCAAGTTGGTACCATTACTTTCCACATTATTTCAAAATGATACTTGATTTGACGCACCTGTCTCAAGTCGTCATTTGACATAGTCACATGGCCTCCAGCATGCTTCTCGCTGGTTATTAGCCAAATTAGCTTCTATATGAATCAAATTTCACAATGTAAACTGTTCCCATGTTGTTGATACTTCCTGTCTCCTGACGAGTAGGTACTCAAATCAATTTTTAAATTTTCATAACCTCAAATTTCAAATTTTCATAAACTTTTCTTTTCTATCAGGGTATTTACTGCCAGGCGAGCACTGAAGATGAAGCAAGTCGAAAGCGCTTTGCAATAGAATGTTAAAAATTAAACACTTAACACAAAAGTCCTCGATTCATTCATTCGTTTTATATGTTTTACAGATTTTTCGTCGTTTTTTTTTTCTAAATCAATTGAGAAAAATCAATGGTCGTGACGACACCAACATCTGAGGTGAATTCGGCAACTGTTAGACTATTCATCACGAAAACTATTCATCACGAAACCCATTCATCACGAAACACAAAAAAGAGAAGAAGAGGCGCGAGATCGAGTCATCATATATTATTATTGTCATCATATATCATTGATCATATAGGACCGAACGTTTTGGGAGAGAATAGTTCGGGCTATTCTGGAATAATGTGCACTGCATCCATCTTGTTGGAACCACGACATGTAACGCAGTTATCCTATAGAAATTTCATTCAACATTTCCTGTATATTTTCTATGTATTTTTCATCAGTTGAATTGCTTTCAATGAAATAACCTCCAAGTACTCTGCTTTTTTTTCCAATATATCTAGAGACTATCTTGATATTTTCGATTTGTTTTCACCAATAAACTGAGCTCATAAATAGGAAACTTCAATTCTACCTGACCGATCTCGCAACTGCAATAGTTCAGAAGATACAACAAGAACCCCATTAGAGAAGTGGAGACGCTTTGTATAAATTTACACATAGTACACATATATACACATAAACAGAAATGTATTCCTACTTTTCTTCGGGTTTGAAGGCCATCGTTCTTTGGAATTCCTTCCTGTCGTTTCGCTAGCAGGAAAAACCTCGTCCGCGAAACTCTTAACCATTTTGTGATATACAAATGTACATAAAATATTTCCTGACAGCAGACAAGTACAGTACATCCGAAGAGTTAAACATAAAATAATTGAAATGAAAAATATCACATATCACACTCCTAACTTTTCCTCATTAACTCTTTTAATGTATAGTGTGCTTTTTTCAGAAGAAATGTTTTCAAATCCATCTTGAATTTTGAAAATGTTCCTGTTCTGTAATTGCTGATGGAATTTTGTCAAATTATTCGATTGAAGATTGAATTATCAAGTGAATATTAGCTTATCGAAAATAAATTATTTGATTTTGTTTTCATGGATCAGACAGGAAGATTCGAAGATGAATAGAGAAAAAACATTCAAAATTTCATTTCTAGTAATAAGTGGTTTGATAGATAGATACCCTTTCGGATGCTGGGAATCCTAAGTCGTTTGAGATCAGTGGAAAGGAATGACAACCCAAGGATAGTTTTCTATTTCAATTACTTGTGTTCCAGTTGAGATCTCTGTTCATGTTCATTCTAAGAAACTTGGTGCTGTTTTTGTTTTTTACTGCATCATATCCCAGCATCAGTCCCGGGATAGTGCACTCGAAGGATATGAGGTTGGTTTTCTTCATTTTGAAAGACAAATTATTTGAAATGAACCATCTTTCATTTCATCCAGTTCTTTGTCGATATTTTCATGAATGTCTCTCTTGTTTTTGTTATGCCACAACAATGTAGTTTTTTCAGTGAAAAGAGTGAACGAACCAGTTTGTGGTCTGGTCATTTATATATAATAAAAACATTAACAGCTTCAACACTGATCTTTGAGGTAACCTTATTTTTAAATGTAACGTTCTTTCAGCGAAATCGAATTCTCTCCTTCACCATGTTCTTTCAATGATTCTTCTACTTTGTCAACTATGATATGGAAGGAACATAGTGACACGTAAAAATGATAATTTTAGGCTAGAACAAATCATGAAAAAAAATGTTGGAATGATTTTGATTATTTGTTCAACTGTATTTCGAAAACGAGAGAAAAAGAGTTCATACCAAGAATTTTAGAAATCTTTCAGTGAGAAAAACAGCATGCATATTTCGTAAATACATTTTGATCAAAATTTTGCTGAAAAAAAATGTTCAATGCAAAATTTTATGTTTGCATTTACAAAAATATCACACTGACAATGTCAGTGAGATTCGTACAGGAAACTGTGATATTTTTGTTGATATGGATTTTCAGGCAGTTCAATTCAAGGTTTGAATCTTGCGATCACTCCAAAATCTACCTACATTCGAAAAAATAACAGCTTCAGAAACAAATGGTTTAGTGTGCATTGTTTTTTTCCTCTCTATAAGTTGCTCTGACAACGTCTGACTTTGTAGAAGTTTTGGAAATATCATTTGACAATCAATTGCACATGTACTAAGTAGTGGACTTCAAGTTTGTATACAATAATTTTGAATTGAATGATCCATGAGGATCTGGTAAGTGTTTTTTGTCTAGCACGTTTCCAAAGTTCTAAGTTTTTTTCCAAAAGAATCATTCTTTTTACGATGGACAAGAATAAGCTTCTGTTACTTTTTCATATAACCTGCATAAGTGAGTTCTATTTCAACATATGCCTTGTGTCAATCATAAAACTAACAATATTTTCAGATGTTTTAATAATGAATGCAGTTTTTCAACTCAAACATATTATATGACTGCAAAGTCAATAATAGCAACTTTTCGGGTTATCTCAGAAATCTACTCCTCTCCACTGGTATGGATTCCAATATTATTTCTATTTTTTCCAGATTGTGATTGTTGAACTTTCTATTTTCTCCACCTGAAGTCATATTAAATATACTAGTGATCACGTCATAATCAGATCGATATAACCAGAGCACGATACAAGAAATTATGGTGAAACATATGTCAAATATAAATAAATTCCAACCTCGACGTAGGCATACTGACATTCATAAGAAGTTATAGAAGAGAATAATATAGTTCCAGATTCAATAGAAATAATTATTGTATTAACGAATTCGTTTGACCGAAAGGAGAAAGAAATGTATAGCTTGAACTATATAGCTGTATACCTGAAACTCCTTGGGAGGATATCTCCGGAACTGATACTTCGCAAACATAGATTGACAGATGAAATGAGTTTGGTTTCACGTAACGGTCAATTTCAATTTTTTGTATTATTAGCATTCAACCCAATTGTGAATGAAATATTATACAACCCTTTGCGAAAAAGGCATTCTTATTTTTAGAATTGGTTTTCTCTCGAGTGAACTCGTTTAGTAATGTACCTATTAATATTCTGTATGATGCCAAAACTAAGTTCTTTTGGTGAAGACTTTTTCAAAACAATTTATTTCGAAGGAAATTCTAATATGTATGCATACGACTGCAAAGTGATAAATTCATGGCGACGGTTTGTCACCGATTTTGTAGACTTCATCCAGGCTAAGTCGACGCATGTTTCTTGGATATTGTACTGTATCTCATGTATTCCAACACAATATCACTATGGGCACACGCACGTTGAAAAAATGTTACTCAACCAACCGTTGAAAAACAGTAAAAATTTCGCGGGTATTAATTTTTTCTTTCATCGAGAATTATATTATTGAAAAACGTTGTGTTTCAACTTATTATTATAATATATCTCATGGGTGATCTGAACGTTCATTCACAACGTATTATATGACTATACAAATGCATATATATAAAATGAATAATATATAAATAATATTCATTTCCACCGTCATTTATACCTTCGATAAACGTTGTCCTTCAACCTTATATAATGATGTATCCTGACATAAATGTTTATTTTAATGCCACACAAGTTCATATTTTCCATTATCAACGTATTAATAATGTTCATATTCACCATGATGCATATTCTTGAAAAACGTTGTCGTTCAACTTATTATTATTTATTATCTAGCGCGCAATTCAAATGTAGAATTCAACGAGAATGTATATTGTACTACCACAAAAAGTTATTCATTCAATCAATATGCACGCTCTGTGAATAAAAGGACACGAATGTTCGCTCTGGGCGCTCGATGTCCTCGATCTGGGATAAACGAACGATTTTGAGTGGATTGAACGCAGCCGAGCTGAGAGAGCTTGCTCGGTATTCTCGCTTGAATAAATGGACCTATGTATAAGCTCGGAGAGCTCGATTTGTAATGAACGAACGGCTTCTAGCAAAGTGAGCGCTCAATAAACGAACTTAGCTTGTATATTCAGTTTTCAACATTTTCAATTTTCGTCTAAGTAGTTGTGCAAAATATGATAGTTGACAATGCATTTGATTGGCTATCACGGCCTGCTACGAAGGTTGCTACGGAGGGCAAAGGGCAAAAGATAAGATTTTTGTCGAATGGCACCAACAGCACGCTGAACGGCGGATGGCATTGGCCAACGGGGTTTATGAATGATCTTATGCATTTCGGTATATTGATGTGCAAACGGAGCAGCGAACGCAAACGTCATCGGCAACGGCACCCGGAACGTCAAGATTATGAATCGGCATTTACACTTAAGTGTATGTTATCGAATTATTCAATAGAGAGTATGAATGATATGTAATTTCAATGTTACATGGGAAGTTGATATTGTTATAATGAAACGTTTTATCAACATGTTATATCAATCAGTGGTTTTCGAATGGATTCAATAACATGTTTCGATGTCGTTCCCTAGTAACGTATGAACAAAATACATAAATTGGCAAGAGCTTAGACATACTTTGAAGATATAACTTTTACTATAGTTCCATAATGATATCCATTATGAAACGGATTAAAAATCTGTATCATAACGAGATCATTATGATACAGATTTTTTATAACGATACAGATTTTCAATTGATTGAAAATCCAATTCAGTAGCGGAAGGCTCCCAATACAAAATTGATACTAACAATAATGAAATAAATGTTAATATTCCTCCCACTTCCAGATCAATGAAACCCACAATACAAATATAAATAAGTCCTCCCCCCTCTTATCTTTGGAACGATTATATATAAGAAAGTTAAATTTGGAAACAAAATATCAGAGGTTGTAAACTTCCCTACTAGTGATGAAAGATGAGAAAATCGGCAGAGATGAAGTCACAAGGCCATTGTGACCAATAATTTCAAATGGAACCCTACGGCATGTGAAACCTCTTTTGAAAGGTATCGAAAAAAAATATTCAATTTTTGCAACTCGTTTTCAAAAATGCAAAGCTATGATGAATCAAAACAGTTGATAGAAACATTCAAAGTTCAAGCTCCGCCTCTGGATAGTTGTCAAATGAGCTGAAGTTTTTGTTAGTTTCCCTATTTCAACATTTTTGCACTCGTCTAAGGTTTTGAAAGAGGGGGAAGGGGACTTTTGAGACGCACTGTATAAAAATTGTACTTCTTCATCAATGATTGGGTGTAAAAAAACATCGTATGCAATTCTCATGTTATGGGTATTGATACACTCGCATAATCCATACCATGACATACTCACCTGCGGCTCGTTTCGTATACCGGTTAATGCTCGTGTATTAATAACCATCATTACATGATTCGTATTTCCTACTCCCGTACTATAATAATACAATTATATGCCCATAATCTGTTTCATAATGAGATCCATTAAAAAACGGATTAAATATCTGTATCGTTAATGAAAAATACGTATGATAATGAAGAGCCCATTATGATACAGATCTTTCATTACGATACAAATTTTCAATTAATTGGAAATCCAATTCAGTGGCGGAAGGCTACATCGAAAATTCTATCCAGAACAATATCAGCATTTCCAATACAATATTGAAATGAATATCAATATTTCCTTCTCTTCCAGATCATCGAGACCCACAATACAAATATAATATACATAGTTCTTGATCATTTATCAGGTATAGAAAGAATAACAGATGCAATTCTCATGAAATGGTTATTAATACATTCGAATAAAATATACGAAACTCTCCTTCGGATCGTTACGTATTCCGATTGATGCTCGTGTATTGATAACCATAAAAACATGATTGTTGCATAATATAATATTATATAATAATATGTATGTTTTTATTTTTCATTGGCGGTTGATAAAGAAAATTTTGGCTATGTCCTGCCATGTCTTGCAGGTTGATGGCAGTTTGATGAGAAATGACGATTTGAATAAAGGAAATCACTTTCATTTCATGTTACGAAAATGATCCGAGAGGACAGTTGAGGGTTCTATCATCTGGTGATAATATTTTCTCCGAAATAATCTTGTCAAACTTCATGAAATATAAGGAGGTGTTTTTTGAGGGATTATAACTGAAATCGTGATTAATGAATATGAGTTGACGAGCAGTAGCTTGAACGAAAGTTTGGTCAATGTGGTATAGGAAAATCAAAAAGATCATGGAAACTGAATCCGATCAAATTAGTTTCCGAGAGACAGAACATATACCAGTTATAATCGACAAAAATTAACCTGATATAATTCACCAATATCGGATCTGAATGTAATTGACAATGTTTCTTGCTGAGTGGTATTGGTTCGCACATCCGTTGTCTATATTATTAACTCGACTGAAACCTGATGCAAAAAAAAACTCAAGAAGATCTAAAAAATTCAGTTGAAACAATAAATTACGGATAATGGGAATGCATTACACGCCAAGATAATCAAATATACAACTCTTAATCTTTGGAGATGAATGAGCAAAAATTAATTGAGAAGCAATCCTTGCATCAACTGAAGTAGTCACCCAACATTCTATTCTGGACACGGCCCATCTCTTCAGGTTGAGTGACAGTCATTCGATATCTGAAGCTAAGCAGCGCCGAGCGCGGTTATTACTTGGATGGGTGACCCCATGCAGGAAAAGGTCGCGTCGAAAGCCCATACAACTGCAGCAAAATAACATTTCAAGTCTCGAAGGCAATATTTTAATGAGCGCAAGATATACTGAGGATATGCCTTCATTCGGAGGGGATACAAAGCCATCGGTCCCGAGTCCATGGATGTTAGGCTCTAAAAAGATCCCTACCTCTGGTTGGAATACCAGATAATGAATGAAGTATGTGATTCTTCACAGATTCGCTCACTTCAATGGAGCAACGTAGAGAGGTTGGAGAATTGTCTCTCTTCTATAGATATTTCTATAGTCGGTGCTCTTCTGAATTGTTATCAATCTTTCCCCTGTGGCATTATCTACACGGATGACCCGAGTACACAATTCTAACCACTTCGTTGTGAATTTGGAGACCTGTCGAACCTCCCTAGCTCAGGGATCTTTGTAATTATTATCATTGTTGTTGTTGTGCTAGGATCTTCAACCAATAACCACTATCCACTATCCGGCCGAGATCTCTACCGCATTACGGCATTCCGGTATGGTCTTAAGCTCCGAGAGTAGCGTTGGTCTGGAACCACCGAGAACACCTATAATCAGAACCGGTAATTTGACAGAGTAGTCCGGGTGGAGCATGCGGAGTCGTAAAGTAAATCCTGATACTTTGGCCGTTTTTCTTCCTCTTTTCGGACGATATTCGTTTCGGAGGGGGGCGAAAACTCAATAACGATTATCGTCTTACTTCGGTGGTCGAAGAGGACTATATCAGGCTTATTGGCTTGTATTTGCCTGAAGGTGGAGAATGGAAAGTTTCAAAGAATTCGACACCTTCCGTTCTCCACAACGGATTCAATATCCCCTGGAGGGTAAGGCAGCACCGGTGTCCTGTCTATTTCATACGAGTGCCGAAGGAAATAGTACAGCACTCGTATCATAATAATGTTTATTTCCAGCTAGAAAGCCTTACAAAGTACATGAAAGTATAAATAGTATATATAAAAAATATAGAACATGCATGAAAAGATATATCCATACCCAATGAAATAAACAGGAAATCACTTAAGCTCTTTGAAGAGCTTGTTTGTGATTGATTGAAAATTGCGTTTCATAATCTGGTAATAATATTGAGTAGGGTCTAAAAGTAAAACTTGTGCCTACCGTATCCCAATAAAAATTAAGAAAAACTTGGTAATATCGATTTCGAAAACTTGCGCAGCAATTAACAATTCCCATTGTTTTCAATTTCCTGCTGTTTCAGTTGTAGTAAGTGTTCTTGATATCAGTCATTCTGTGTATTACTAAGTATCCATTTATTCTAAAAATGAACAATTTGTTCAGGCCAGCCTCATCTCACCTACACTGTAGGTTGACGGACTAACACCTATTAGAAAACAACTACTCCCCTGGCTAATACAACAAAGGGCATTGAATTACATCCAACAGGTGTTAGTGTGGGATTCTTCACAGAAAAAATTCCACATATGCTCTTGGCGATACACCACCAGAATTGATTTTCAATTATTGGGACGGAACACACTTGCAGACCGGTTTCGGGCTATTTGGCCTCTCGTCAGTGCAAGGCAGTGCCATCATCAACATAAGTCGATGACTTCCCATAATCAAAAATCATATTCGAGTAGAGTATCTTTCCTAGACCTAGGCTGATACAAACAATTAGCAAAATAGCAGTTGCTGCGCCATCTACCCGTAGACTAGGTACTTACCAAGAGCATATCCGCATGGCCCCAATTCCTAGTACAAGGAAAATACGAATAAAAGAAATATTCATGGAGATGCTTGAAAACTGGCTTTAAACCCAATATTCTAAAAATGAACAATTTGTTCAGGCCAGCCTCAACTCACCCACACTGTAGGTTGATGGACTAATACCTATTATAAAACAACTACCCCCCTGGCTGATATCACGAAGGGCATTGGATTACATCCAACAGGTATTAGTGTGGGATTCTTCACAGAAGAAATTCCACATATGCTCTTGGCAATACACCACCAGAATTGATTTTCAATAATTGGGGAGGGACACACTTGCAGACCGGTTTCGGGCTATTTGGCCTCTCGTCAGTGCAAGGCAGCGCCATCATCAACATAAGTCGATGACTTCCCATAATTAAAAATCATATTCGAGTAGAGTATCTTTCCTAGACCTAGGCTGATACAAACACCTAGCAATATAGCCCTTTTGTGGAATTTCTTCTGTGAAGAATCCCACACTAAGACCTGTTGGATGTAATCCAATGCCCTTCATGGTATAAGCTAGAGGAGTAGTTGTTTTCTAATAGGTGTTAGTCCGCCAACCTACAGTGTAGGTGAGTTGAGGCTGGCCTGAACAAATTGTTCATTTTTAGAATATTTGGTTTAAAGCCAGTTTTCAAGCATCCCCATGAATATTTGTTTTATTCGTATTTTCCTTGTACTAGGAATTGGGGCCATGCGGATATGCTCTTGATAAGTACCTAGTCTACGGGCAGATGGCGCAGCAACGGCTATTCTGCTAGTTGTTTGTATCAGCCTAGGTCTAGGGAAGATACTCTACTCGAATATGATTTTTAATTATGGGAAGTCGTCGACTTATGTTGATGATGATGGCACTGCCTTGCACTGACGAGAGGCCAAATAGCCCGAAACCGGTCTGCAAGTGTGTCCCGTCCCAATAATTGAAAATCAATTCTGGTGGTGTATCGCCAAGAGCATATGAGGAATTTCTTCTGTGAAGAATCCCACACTAACACCTGTTGGATGTAATCCAACGCCCTTCGTGGTATTAGCCAGGGAAGTAGTTGTTTTCTAATAGGTGTTAGTCCATCAACCTACAGTGTAGGTGAGTTAAGGCTGGCCTGAACAAATTGTTCATTTTCAGAAAATTTGGTTTAAAGCCAGTTTTCAAGCATCCCCATGAATATTTGTTTTATAAGTATTCATTTTTTAATTTTTTCTTTGAATAATGCTATCGAATTAACCTTTTTTATGTCTGGGGGAACAGGATTATAAACCTTGGGTTTGAGGAAGAAAGCGGACCTCTGAGAAAGGGATTTAGATACTTATGGGACTGGAAAATACGTATCACCTAGTCTAGTTCTGTACTCATGTATTACATATTTATTACATATTCTATGTCACATTTTTTCGTTTCAGGATTAGGATACTCAAGAATATTTGTTTCATATCTAGGACGTTCGCTAACTTGTAGATGGAATCGCTAGGGAACAATCTATTTTTGGAATAAATAATTCTCAGAATTCATTTCTGTAAAGTTTCAATTCCTTTCATTTGGTTATTATACGCTCCGCCCCATGCAATTATGCCATACCTGAGTTGTGACTCTACAAGCGCGAAATTCTTCTTCTCAGATCTTTCATTCCGAGGACTCTTTTCATTTGTTTGAAGTAAGGTATGAGACTTCTGAGTTTTTGCAGGAGTTTGCTTATGTAAGCATCCCATTTCATTAGACTGTCCGAGTGGACACCTAAATATTTGATATTCTTCACCACAGGAATTTTTATTAATTCGTTATTTTGTTTGATCATTAGTCTTGTGAATTCAGGTATTTCATTTTTGCTGATAGCAAAGGGATTACATTGGGTTTTGTCAAAATTTATAGAAAGAAGTTTCGAATCAAACCATGTATTAATTTTCAGGAAGTCTTTCTCGGCGTTTTCGATCAAACTGTGCCAATCAGTTCCGGAGTGAAATATTGCAGTGTCATGTGCAAAGCTGATTATCTGCCCTTCCGATGAAATATTATATAAATTATTGATATGAAAATTGAACAGTATAGGTCCAAGAACTGTGCCTTGGGGTACTCCATATTGTATAGTGAGAAATTTGCTGTTTATTCCATCTATATTAACACATTGTTCTCTATCTTCCATCATCTAGAGTGAGTGTTCGAGGTATGTAGCTGTCGAAATCACGGATGAAGGCATCCATTTTAGTGATCCTTTATGAACAGTTTGTACAGATCAAGAAAATGGAGTTATTGCTCGAGAACAGTTGACAATTTTTTTTTTTTTTCATCGGATGCTGGTCCTGTCACCAGCTGCACCTCAGCCTCTTGGGCTTTTTGTGCATACTCCCCAGTTGACAATACAATAGTATAAAAAACTCGCATTATTTACAATTCACGTATGAGAGTATGGTATTATAATTCAATTAATTTTGACTAGGAGTGGGAAAGTTTGTTATTGAGCTTAAATGAGTAGAATAGAAGAGCTTAAGAACAATATGAAAAAAAAACAGAAAAGACGATTGAACCACTCAGATTTAATTCTTTGCAATACTAGTTTTTATTGACCGAACGTTCCCTTGGTTTTTCTGCTGCTTCTTTATGTACCTGAGTTGGGTGCATTAGTTTCTTCGTTGCAGGGATCTTGGGGGTACTAGGGCCAACTTGCCCTTCCAAGGGAATGCTTGCAGTAGACTCTGATATTATAGGTGTAGAAGGTGCGCTTCTGGGTTCTCTACTTCTAGGTCTTCAATTCCATAGGATACCCCGTCCACGAGAAGTTTGTTTCCTCTTATGAAACACTCCTTGTATGCTCCCTGTTGTTTTGCAAGGAAGAGATGCTTTCGCAATATTTTATTTTCTCTTCTTTGTGCAGGTGTTAGATCATGGGCTCTAGATATATTATTTCTTTTAGCTTATTGCAGTTATTCAAAACTTTTTTTTGAGGTTTGAATCGAACTCAAGGACAGTTCTCCGATTTACCAAGCGGATAGATGTCACCAAAATCGCTTTCTTTGAGTCCTAACTCAAGCAAGTCGTTGAGGTCCTGCACAAGATGACAACAACAAATGCATCAAAGTCCCGGGTGCCTGTTGGCAGGTCCTGCATCTAGTATCAGCGACCTCTATAACCATCACACAGCTCCGGTAGACAAGGGTGTTGGCGACACCGTCTTGGCACGCCATTATGAAACTTTCAGTCTCCGACTTCAACTCACCTGTTCTGAGGAAGGCAAATGTCAGCTTGACAGACAAACCATGGTCCTCGATGTTCTTTAAGAAGACTCCATGCAAGGGCTTGTCTGTATGCAGCTGCAGCATTTTAGCATTCTCTGCAGCCTTGATGTGAGTTTTCCTTCGTGCGGACTCAAACTCGGTGACAGATAGTTGGTTTATCCGCTTGGTGTCGAAGACTACCAAGTTCATCAGCAGCACGCCTTGCTTCCTTGAAAAAAAAGGCTCCGATTGCTGCATGTTCATGGTCTCGGACCATGCACTGTAGGGTATCCAGGCTCCTGATGATTCTACAGGCTCCATCCAGTACCATTCCGTTGTGAAGAGACTCCAAACTCAGAAGTCCACGGTCCCCATGTTGTCGAAGGAGTTATAACCGTGGAACAGACGATTTGGGATGCATGCTTCTGTGCATATGCATCATTTTACGAGTCTTTACTTCAAGTTTCCACAACTCTTCCTGAGTCCATTTGACTACTCCGAAGGAGTAGAGTAGAATCGAAATGGTAAGCATGTAGCATGTCGGTGACATGAATTTTGTTCTTGCCCCAGAGCTCTGAGGACCAGATCTGCCGTAGTTTCTGCCTATACTTGCCACGGAGAGCATTTCTCACCGAGTCTACCTCTTGGGTGTGGCGTTGTTCCACAACTAATGAGGTGTATGTCTCTTTGGCATTCAAATGATGTAGAATTCTTCCGTCTTCGAGTTGGGCAACCTCAGCAAAATCCTCGCATCCTCTTTTGAGATAAACCAGTGCACATTTCTCAATCCCGAATTTCATACCGTCAGCATTCGTGACTTCCTCCACCACTCTGAGGGATTGCTGTAGGTCCCTTCCTCCAGAAGCATAGAGCTTGAGGTCATTCATATGAAAAAGATGGGTGACCTTATGCCTCCGGTTTCCAGGGATGCGGCAGTTATATCCACGGGTTTTCCAGAGCGCAACGAACAATGGCATTAGTCAGATGCAGAAGAGAAGGGTGCTAAGGGGTTCTCCCTGAAAAATACATCTTCTTATGATGACCGGCACTGGTTGGACATTGCTTTCACTTGATGTTATGAAGAAGCGGGTCCTATAGAGCGGCATCAGCTGTTCGGTGTATCTCACTATTTCATCGGGTACCGCAAGGCACTCGAGTAAGTACAACAACAACTCATGCGATGAGAAAGCTTCAAACTCTGTCAGTGCTGAAGTGTCCCGGTTGAGTGGTTGCGGATGCACGTAGTCATCCTTCCAGACGGATTCCACCCGATCAGCGGCCGGCGAATTATCCACAACAAGTGGAGAAAATTGGAATAGGCGAGAGGGTTTCTCGCGGAAATGTTTGTTCTTTGAGAAAGCCCTTACCCGCCTCACTAGTGACTTATTCTTGCAGTCACCAGCATTCGTGTCCTCTCGACGCAATGTTACTTGATGGTGAGCAGCACCACTCGATTCAATGTGTGATGGGATCTCTGCAGTTTTGTAGTGATTTGCCGCACTGCAAGCGTACATGGTTTTTGAGCCGCTGAGTAGTCCATCACACATTGGATACGAGACGTGTGTTATCTCGCCGACTTGATCTCAGCCTCCATCTTGTGTATGCGCTCTTCATGCTTCCTGGATGAGTCGAAGGATCTGTCACCCCCCTTCTCTCCCAGAAAGAGCCCGAACAGAGTCATACAAGGCACAGTTGATCTGCCAGATGTCGGCCTTTTCTGTAAGGGCACTTCGAACCTCTGCATCTACTCGGGCCAGTTGTTCTGGCCTGAGGGGCTCCACTTTGTGGAGCATCCTCCGGGTCCCGATGTTCTGGGTTCTAGGTGCTTCGAGGCGCACCCTCTCCTCCACCAATCGCACTGGCGGTATTTCTACCGCCTACTCAACTGGTCTTGGTGGTGCACGTACATAGCCACCGCCACGAAGATGGGATACATAATCCCTGAGATTTTGAAAAAGGCGTCATGCTCCGGGTTTGCCACGCATCAGAGTGCATGCATTCTCACCATGTATTACCTCCGGGCGAGCTCACTACTCTCGAAGCACCAACCCTATATTCGTTGGTCCACTCAAAATGTTGTCCATTTCCATTGCCAGAGTTGCCATGGGGCTGTCCATCGGATTGGGCCCCTCCACCTTGCCCTTGTACCCTATGTGTCGGTTGTGAGGCCCCTCTCCTCCAGTGTTGGGAACCAGAGTTGTGAACCTGCAAGGTGGTTGGCCCAGCAGGCCCTACAGCCGACACCAGAGAGAAGAAGTATTTCTCTCCCGGATGCGCATTACCTGCCGGTCCGATTTTGCATCCTAAGCTCAGGAAAGTGATGGCGCTACTCACCAGAGACTGTTCAGAATTTGTGTAGTTCTCCTGCTATCATTATTATTTCTGAACTCGTCGCGTCATTTGTGTAAATACTGCAAAGGGTGGAACGACTGACGACAATTCAGAAGAGCACCGGCCTTGAAAATATCTATATAGGAGAGAAATTACGAAGAAGTAGAGAAATAAGTCTCCGACCTTTTTACGATATTCGAATGAAGTAAGCGAGTCTGTGAGCGAAGAATCACCAAAAAAGCGGATTACCTTTTTCTGAATAGAATCGAGAAGCCTCAATGAATGTTTCGGTGCTGAACCCCAAACATGAGAGCTATATTCCGAGACAGGTCATATCTGAGCCTTGTAGATCTTTAGCAGCTGACGAGGAGTGAAGTATTTCTTCGCAAAAAATACAAATCCAAGCTTCTGGAAAGCTGGATCTCACATGGTTTTCCCATGAAAGATTTTTTTCAATTGTAATTCCTAGCATCAAGATACTTGACTCTGTAGGAATAGTTACACCTGATATTTGAATATTAGATGATGATAGATCGGCTTTCCTTGAGAAGAGGCATGCCTTGGTTTTCTCAGCATAAAATTCCACCAAGTTCATATCACCCCATTCTATTATTTTCAACAAGTCATCGTTAATTTTATTGACGTGAATGTTTCTTTGGATCTTTGTTTCTTGAGCTGATATGGGGACTCTGTTAGAGAAACTAGTATGAAGACTACTGTCGTCCGCAAGACTATGTACTGAACAAGATGTTTTCTCGAGCAAATCATTGATATGTAGCAGAAACGAAGGGGGCGCCAGAACTAAACCCTGAGGAACACCTACATTTATTGGGAGAATATCAGATGATACTCCATAAACAACCACATACAGAGACCTATCAGACAAGAAACTCTTCAACAAAGCACACAACTGAGGAGGAAAACCATAAGACGGCAGTTTAGAAAGGAGACCCCGATGCCAAACTCGATCAAACGCTTTTTAAATATCGAATGCAACATAAGCCAATGAGTCACTGGCTGATCGTTGATGGCGAAATCCGTATTGGCGATCATTAATTATTCCTGATTTCTCTAGATATTTGGAAAATTATCTCAGGCATATGACTGTTGATGTATGGTGGTATCTCACCGGGCGATGGTAAGACCATCTTCTACCTAGGTTGTGCTTTTAGTCGCTATCTACCCCAGGGTTATTCTAATCCGACCCCATACAGACACATTCACGAAGATGAAAATATGTATGGGAATATGAATGGGATAAAGCATAAAGTGAATTGGATATGTTGAAATGGTTGTACTAAGGTGGCTATATACTGGACATCTTAGGTTGTACTCATCTCCAAATAGTGTTGGATGTCAAATCGAATGTCAGACTTGAAAATTTTCTCGTATTCTTCTCACTTCCAGATTCTATTCACGTACTCCATTATATGATGTTTTCGGATAATTCGATTCACCATTAGTAACACTTATATCACTGAATATTTAATAAAGACTATTGAAATTTTGAATTTTAATCTCTACTGAAATTGACAGTTGAATTGAAAACATCTATTAACTCTTTGATTTTGTAATCTTATATCAGGTCATAAAGAGGACCAAAACGAGTATGCATATAATCTGGGGTGGATAAAAAATATTTGCAATATATTATAATTACATACAATTATGATTCTCAGGGCGGGTACTGTACGACCTGATCGACAGTTCGTTGAAATAATCGGTGCTTAGGATGAGCTTTCACTCTAGCAAATGACAGGATGTGGTGTCCATTCTCAGCACCGATTATTTCAACAGACTCTTAATCATGTCGTTAAGTACCCAACCTCAGTCAAGCTTATTATCCACTTTCTTCTCATAGTCATAAATGTGGAACAGCAGAATGCTTCCATTCCAGCCATTTGTCAATTCAAATCAATCAATCAAATATATAAAGGATCGTTCATTCTGAACTACCGACAAGCATAAAGCAGCATTCACACGTATTCCCGATGATATCGATTACCCCATTCCTCGATCAATCATCATTAATAATGAAGCGACAACAGCAAGTGGTATATTTTCCCCTTGACTTCTCTTTCAATGCACCCTTTCCTAACAAATTTCCAAAGTGCTCACGTGACTGCAAGATGAATTTGATACAGACTCTCGCTGTCAAACACAATGTTAACGGATTATCCTGTTTGAATTGTGCATTTTGCCGAAGGGTGCCGTCTTGTTCACAATTCAAGGACGTGTAGGGTGAAATTCTTAACAGAGTATCTTAGTTGGGTGAAATTCTCAACAGAGTATCTTAAATAACCGGAAACTGCTATTTTTTAAATGCAGATTCTCACGAAAGGAGAACTCTGTAATGTTCAAAGAACACCGTGTGAATCAAGGGACAGGATAAGCGACTCAACATTCACTTTGAATTTTTGAAGTTTGTAAGCCCCAGGAAAAACCTGTCTCGGAAAAGAGTTCCAAAGTTCAGTTGTTCTATTGTAAAAAGATCCCTGAGCAAGAGAATTTCGACAGGTCTCCAATTATACAACAAAGGGGTGGAACGATTGATAACAATTCAGAAGAGCACCGACCGTGAAAATTCATATAGAAGAGAGGCAATTCTCCAAATCTCCTACGTTGCTCCAATTGAGTGAGCGAATCTGTGAGCGAAGAATCATATGTTTCCTTGATTTCAAACTAAGACTGTGAATCTACAGACTGCTGATTTTATTCAACATTGATTCAAAGTTAATATACTGTCTAAATGGTTTTTGGGGAGGTTGCTTAAATTATTCGGTTCATATCTGAGTTTCCCCTCCCCCGAAAATGAAGAACTATACACTCATTCAAATGGTCTAGAGGACGAAGTGATGACAAAAAAAAAACAATTGAAATTCATTTGCAATTTTATTTATTGAATATGAGAGTTGAACAAATTTGAACGCTTCTTTTCCATTAGGGCCAATATTCTCCATTTTTCTAAAATTCTATATGGCGGCACTATATACTATTGTTCGATTTTGATTTGTTTGAATAATATTCATTCATCTATGATTCCTTCTATTTTGAATGTCCTGCGTGTATGAAGGGCAGAGTTTTATGTATGTATATCAGACACAGGCGCAATAGGTACAGAGAAACTTTTTCTCCGGAATATTGTTTGTTTTACTAGCAATACCGCTTCATTACTATTTTGAGTTCGGGAATGAAAGAATCCTTGAATATCGTATCTGAATAAGATGCTGTTTGTTTCTTCAAGGAAAATATTGCCGGTCAGCAGAAGTTCAAGAACACCAACAGATTGGTGAGCCACGCCATGCTCAAAATTGAAAAGTTTTGCCCTTCTTCGCCAAACGCTTTATTCTATGTAGGGTTTATTCAAGCTCTTTCAAGTACCAAACGCATATCATTTACAGCAGTAGATTTCAGTTCGTATAATTTTTTACTGCATTCCCTCGAATGAGTATGGAGTGAACTAGTCCTTGGAAACCTCCTCGACCGATGGTGTTTTTTGTTACATTTTTTGTTTATTACTCTTTCGCAGTTCTCACTGAAAGGTTACTGACCTCTTCCACAAATGTTTCTATCCACGAATCGATCTGTTTGCAATTGTCTCTTGCATTTAAAAAAAAAGTCTATTCTTCGACAAGGAATCGCTTCGCGTTAAACTAGTATTGATAGATTGAGAGATGTATTAGAAGAGCCGGAAATGCATAGACTGTTAGTACTCATAACGTGAATTTCAAATGCAGATATGAACTTTCAAATCAAATCAATCAATGTTATGCATCATTCCTCTGTGATCAACCTGATGGTCGCTTCTGAGAAAACTGATTTAAGAGATAGAAGCTGTATATATATATATATATATATATATATATATATATATATATATATATATATATATATATATATGTATATATATGATGAGTTGTTTTTTCGGGTTTCATTCCGTGTTCTGTGGTTTTGATCCCCTGAAGGATAATTGTCACAACGTTTCGGCAGAGTCTCATT
>JAVJAQ010004064.1:752532-942490 GCA_032362365.1 Zygogramma bicolorata | reverse complement strand
CAAGCATGTTGTCAGGAAAAATACTGCATCCGTTTTTTTCATATTTTGCTAAAAGAGCCCTCCTCCTTCGGAGTCGGGATCTTTCGACAAAATATGAAAATAAACTCATGCAGTATTTAGACAACATGCTTTCATGGAAAATTATCGGTAATTTTGAAGCACTTGTGTAATTACTCCCGAATATTTATTTAGCTATTTAAGAAATGCATTTGAGAAGCTGATATACCATACTAAAAACGGGATCTGCAGTCAACAATGCTGTTATCACTAAAGTTAGGATATAATCTCAGATTATTCATCTGTGACAACCTCCATTTAGGGAGGAAGCTTCCGATTTCAGCTGTTTATGCCATTGGATGTTTCAAAATTTGAAATTGTCATCGTTCATAATTCTTAGGACTTTGAAGTTCCCATCGAATTTTATCCATTTGAAAACGATATATTGAGATACATACAATGTTATGAACATTTAAATCGATCTAATCCTATTTCAAATCATTCTCCCAACCGGTATAGTAGAACAACATGACAAAAGAAGACTGTAAATTTCCAATTCGACTGGACGACAAATACCGAATATGAAAAATTGGTACTTTGTGCGTCGAGATTGGAAAAATTGTGCTCTATCGACCATGCGGCATTGATGAAATGAAAGCTCTACTTACACTCATACGCTTCCAGATTGGGGTAGCAATACCTACTAACATAGACGGAAAAGTATCAGTCGTTGCATTTTGGGTGGAAAGCTAATTATCTATGGGAAATGTTGAGTTAGGTGCCAGAAACAACGCATTAAAATTCCTACCCCCAAACCTCGTGCTTTTTTTCTGTGGCACGTTTTAGCCCCCCCAACTCTCAACAATTTTTTTATCATAAAATAATAATCAACTACTTTCATAGCACACATTTCTTTCCTACAGGTATTTAATTCTGACATATATGCCAAAACTACGAAACTGCTCATTTCCCACAAAGCTTGTCGACCAAAGATAAGGCCCAGACTAACTTTCAAGTAAACCATTCCATGTAGAATTTCACAAGGAACAGTTTTGGATCAACATAAATGAAAATGGATGTCATTATATGAGTTCATATTCTCGAGATAATCGCGAAAAGTTGATTTTGGGGGACTAAAAAGTGCTACTGAAAAAAAAGCACAAGGTTTTGGGAAGGAAATTTTAATGGGCTGTTTTTCCATCAATAATGAGTTTTCCCCTTCAAAATGCAGAGATTCACATTTTCAATGTAATATTCGCCTAAATTATTTGGGTGGATTAGAATATTTACACATTTCAGAAAGCACATAGATAAAATCATTCGAAAGTCGAGGTAGTTGCTGGTGCTGGTGGAACATGAAATTTGAGCATTGCTGTTTATTGTGTTTTCATCCAAGCTTGAGAAAATGTGAAGAATATGTCAATGTAAATATGTAATTTTCCTAGGTAAGCATAAAGATCAAACTTGTTGAAGGCGCATTAGAATTAGTAGTTGTGGTCATCTCTTTTGTTCGTCGATAGAAGGATGCCAATCGTTAGACAAAAAAAAGATACAATATTGATGGCAATTGATTGGGTAACATACTGCTGGAATGTGATACTTGGAGCAATATTCATTTGTTAGAAGTACTATCTCAGTGGAAAACCCAAATTACAGCTCATCCACCCGGAAGGTCTTCGACAAACGTATTGCACTGTATAAATAATGATGGATGATCCATTATAAATCAATTATAACCATAGGGTTAAGCGGAAGAGCAGACGTAGGTATGTTTCCCGTATATTGCTTGTACAAGAAAATTTTTCTTAACCCAAGAATTAATAGACATTTATTAGATAGATAGATAGATGTTTATTAATCCAATCGATCATTTAGGTCACATCAAGGAACAAACAACATTAAAAATTTAAAGAAAAGAACATTGAAAGAACAAACAACATTAAGGTCGAAAACGGTGATGAGAGACATCTAAAATACTCAAATCAGTAGAGCGATATATACCAAAAACACTATTATTATCTATGGTTATCCCATCTGCAAAATACTCGAATTGGTAGTTTTGAGTCAATGACTTTCAGAAGATAAGCTTAATATTGATCTTGAAAATACTAGCCACCATTATGACGCTGTGGGTAGAAAGAGAATCGGTATTCACCCAACCTAATGTATTTCTTCTGTTCCGTGGAACTTCGGAATGCCATATGTGTGATGGACGAAGAAGTCGATTATCCGACCACGATCAGTTTCTCTTTTTTCATTTTGAATTTAATGGAAGAGCATCGAAGAGAAATTGTCGATTTTCAAGTCCTATCGATCGTGCAGAGAATAAACTAACTCTGTGTTGACCTATGCCATCTGCTTTCTAGAATCACTGCAATACAATTGCTTGACCGCAAGTTCGATGATATTGTGTCGTAACTTAAGGTCTGAATCGGGATAATAGTAAACAATCGTGGAAAGTGAAAATAACTTTCTTGATAATCATTAAGTGTGGGTATACGCAATTTACGTTAAACATAGTAGAATTGGCGTTAACAGCCTTGCAAACTGCTGATTACTACGGAATAACTCTAATAATCATTTCCACCGCCTACGTTCTTTGTTCAGTGCAGCGCTAATCAAATTGAAATTGTATAGATTGAAATTGTCTCTCGAACTGAGAACATTTCAAGAGAAAGTTCCATCAATACAATAAAATTATAATAGAAACCATCAAATGTGTTCACCTCGGTATTTTTATCCAAGATCCATCTGCTGACAGATGGTCATGTGTCATAAATTGAACCCAATTATTTGGCTGATGAATATGCGTTTTAGTTTTCAGATAGTTCTTTTAACTTTCATATGATTGACTCAAAAAAACTTTTTATATATAATATTTAGTCTTTCGGATGCAATATGGTGGAATTCGGTACTTTTTGCTACATAATCCAAGGCCCAGTGGCTTTTTATTGATCGTGAAAAAACAAAATCGCCTGAACCCTAAAGCTGAACAATAAGTAAGGGGATGAGGAGAATAATTGGCATATGTTATTGAAAATACCCTAAAGTCATCGGGCAACCTGTGTGTCTATTTCGAAAAGCTCAAGTCACAAGGAATTCTGTCTACAGTAATAATATAACGTCTCTCCAAGACGAGCATGAAAAGACAAGCACATCACAGATAAAAGTAACCAAAAATATTTTAGACCCATTGATAGAAGATGAATTTATTGACGAAATTTTTTTTTGCTGATAGTTCCTCAACTACTATCAGGGATAAATTTCATTTTTGAAAGATATCAACCCAGTAGTTATGCACCTGCACTACTCTCATGAGAACATCCATTCATAATGTCCAGAACACTGACATTTTTTGTTGAATTTGAGAGTTACACTATTAGAGCCGTATGGTGGAAAAGGTTTGTTAATGAAGTTACTACGTAGATATTTCATTATAGCACATGATTGATTTGGTATGTTTAGGTATCACCCGCCGTAACAAGTCTTTTCAAAAAGCGGGTTTCAGAAGCATTTCAGTTTAATTATTCAATGAATCGTCAATGGTTACATAAATACTTTCACTCAACAATTAATTAAAACCTAATAATGATTTCAGATCATTGCTTTAAAATATTTTCTCTCGAATTCAACTTTCAAAAGTGGACGTATCGATTTCACAATGAAATGTTGTAAAATGAATAAATATCGAAGGTTATTTCCCGGTTAGATGCATTTGTTGAATGTTATCATTAGGAACTTATATGTCGCTTTGATAATAATCATAATAAAAATAATAGCTTCATTTCCTCGTTCAAAAGTACAACATGAATTCAATAATGTACCATAACTAAAAAAATCAGTGATAGAATAGATATAAGCTGAAAATCTTATATGGTTTTGAATGATGAAAAATCTACTAGTATGCTGTGAATTACGAGAAACTTGCCACTGTTGAGCTTCTTAATAGCTAAGATTTCGTAAAAAGTGAAAACTTTGAGATCAATTACTATAACACGAAAATGAAATCACTCGCACTCGACGCGCGTTTCGCTAATAAAGCTTGTATCTGATGGAGGAGAAAGTTGATACTCACTAATTTTTCCATTTTCTCTTCCTGAAGATGCTACACTTTGATAGCAAAACGCAGGTCTAGTGCGAGAGAGCATTTCATTAATTCTGATGAACAGGAAGACGTTTCGAATAAAAGGGGAAGATGTCGGCTAAGTGTTTTTTCGATATCGTCTTCTTCGAGTGCAAAACTGGTCACTTTCCAATGTAGAAAATAAATGAGCACACTTTTGAATGACCTTGAATAGAACAATTTATCAAGGTTGATATTTACGGGGCCAGCTGTATGTTTCCTGCACTTTTCGTGTGTTAGTGACAAACAAGTTCGTGTCTTATAAGGAAACTGCTTTTTTAAACGCGTGGGCACATTTCGTTTCAAGATAATTACCAACGATTTCGGGTACGGATTTATAGCCTTGGCGGCGTACCATTTCATTGTTTCGTGCTGAAATTCTCACTGTGGAGACAAGATTTGTGTTCGGTTCGGTAATTTCGGGGTCCAGCTGAAGTGTTAACTTTTAACACGCACACGAAACCGAATACAGTAGCCGACATTATTAATTGTCATTTCATCGACAACTGGCAACCAGTATTTTCCTACCGAAACCGAAATGATGAATGACGAGAGCATACTTCGTTGCTGGAATTTCAAATTTTGACCCAGAATTATTAGGATTTCAAGCTGAGCGATACGCCCTTTGGTGAAAAGTTTGAAACAATGTCAAAATATTGTCAAAGTTGTGCTTATTAGTTGAAGTCTTGGTCAAAATGGCACTGACATTTTATAAAGAAAATTTTGGGAATATGATTATAGTATATTATGCAACGATCGTGTAATGATGGTTATTAATATATGAGCATAAACCGGGATACGAAACGAGCCGAAGGTGAGTTTCGTATGGTTTAGGCCGATAAATAGTGAAGAACTACAAATAATATATTTATATTTGTATTGCACACAATAATACTAATTTAACGAATTTCTTTGAAAAATTCCACAGAATTGTAATTAATAGTATTACTTCGAGAAACGATGAGATATGAAAATATCAAAAATCAAAGCTAGAATAATAAATGTCAGCGCCACAGACGGCTCGGCTACGAAGAGCCCACACAATTTGATGAAAAAATAAGTAATGAATCATGCATTTGTCAAATGAAAAATTTAATCATTTTAACTGTATTTCTGTCGGTGAAGGTGTCGAAGGTGATCCTCCCATATCGCTGGTATCAGACATTTTGTTATGATTATCTAAGTTTGGCTATATTCTTCAAAAGTTCAATACCTATACCGATTTTGACTTGACAAACGTCAAAATGCAGAGCATGCACATCATGCTTGATTGAAAAATAATGGGTTTCTATTGGTTGAAAATCTGTATCGTAATGAAAAATCTGTATCGTAATGGATTTCATCATAAAACGGGTTGTGGGCATATAAGTGTATTATTGGAGTACGGGTGTAGATAATAGTATATTATGCAACGATCATGATGGTTGCATACGCTATTTTATCTACACCCGATAAATAGTGAAGAACTACAAATATTATATTTATATTGCACACAATAATACTAATTGAACGAATTTCTTTGAAAAATCCTACAGAATTGTAATTAATAGTATTACTTCGAGAAATAAACCGATGAGATATGAAAAGAAGATCAAAAATCAAAGAAAAAAAGGTACTCGAGGCCGGATTCGAACCAATGTCTCTTCCATCTGTAATAATCTAATCTCAGCGCCACATACGGCTTGGCTACGGAGAGCTCACAAAATTTGAAGAAAAAATAGGTATTGAATCATGCATTTGTCAAATGAAAAATTTAATCATTCTAACTGTATTTCTGTCGGTGAAGGTGTCGAAGGTGATTCTCCCATATCGCTGGTATCAGACATTTTGTTATGATTATCGAAGTTTGGCTATATTCTTGAAAAATTCAATACCTATACCGATTTTGACTTGACAAACGTCAAATTCAGAGCATGCACATCATGCTTGATTGAAAAATAATGGGTTTCTATTGGTTGAAAATCTGTATCGTAATGAAAAATCTGTATCGTAATGGATTTCATTATGAAACGGGTTGTGGGCATATAAGTGTATTATTAGAGTACGGGTGTAGATAATAGTATATTATGCAACGATCGTGTAATGATAGTTATTAATACATGAGCATAAACCGGGATACGAAACGAGTCGAAGGTGAGCTTCGTATGGTTTATGCGAGTGTATTAATAACAATTACATGAGAGTTGCATACGCTATTTTATCGACACCCAATAAATAATGAAGAACTAAAAATATTATATTATTATTTATATTGAACACAATAATAGTAGGTAATCAATCGTATTTCTTTGAAAAATTCTAAAAAATTATAATAAATGGTATAACCACGGAAAATACAACAATGAGAAATGAAAAGAAAAAAAAATGAAAAAAAATATCTGCCGAGGTCAGGATTTGAACCCGGACTTTCTGATCACTGCCCCGCCATTGACCACTCGGCCATGAGAACTCATACAATTTGGTCGAAAATAAAAATATTTGTGTTGCATTTGTCAAATGAAAAATATAATCCTTTCGATTGTATTTTTTTCTTGTCTAAGACATCTGTGGAGGAGTCGCTGGTAATTCTATTTCACTGCTAAAAGACATTTTCATTCGATTATCGAAAATCGACTAAATTCTTCAAAAATTCAAAACCTACTGATTTTGACTTGACAAACGTCAAAATGCAAAGCTTGCACATCATGCTTGATTGAAAAATAATGGGTTTCTATTGGTTGAAAATCTGTATTGTAATGAAAATCTGTATCGTAATGGATTTCATTATAAAACGGGCTGTGGGCATATAAGTGTATTATTAGAATACGGGTGTAGATAAAAATTATTATATTATGTGTTTATCGAGCACATACACGTTCACATAAAAAGTGAAAAAACATTAAAAACTATAATAGTCGCTCACAGAATTTTACGATTTGGGATTTTCAAAGAATGTCAAAGTCCTAACCCCAGATAGCAATAGTTGTCAAAGTGGTGATTATCAGTTATTAGTGGCCCTGTGTTTTCAATTTGAAATCCCAATTGCATGTGTTGTAACGTGTCCCTTTCAGATACCACGTTACAAAGTTTTGAATAATTTCTATATCTTACATTTGCTTTTAAAACGTCATACGGCCCAATAGCCACTACCGCGGCACCATCGCTTCCGAAATAATTCCTGGCGCATGGTCGGGAGAAATTCAATTTCTCGTCACTATCGCCCTAAAGAGCTCAGTAGAGTCTGCTCGCCATTGAACGCGAGATCGTTGTCACTCGGCTCGCAATACAGTGAAGGACCCTTTGATTAGGGTAAGTTAAATGGGAAAACTGATTCTCTACTTAACTGAGAGACCTTTTAGGTTCTTCATTACCTTCAAAGTCCGATCTGGACGTGCCTTTGGATCGAATAAAGATTATCGCTGATCAGGATGGATCGAACGCGACGGCCCTAGCGTGGCCACGGCAGCCATTATGATCAATTTTTGCATTTCCTAATTGACCACCGATTTCTTCCATGTGAAGATATTAGTGTTCCCCGTATGGGCAGGCTGATTTACTGATTTTTCTACTACCTACACCGAAAATGGACATGATAATGGATAACCACGATTTCGGAATATGGTGGAGGCCACTTAATGGAATATTACCCGAAAATTTTGATTCCTGCATGGAGGATTTTCCTACCTTTTCAATATTGAACTTTCTGTATTCGATGCGTCCCGACTTTGCTGAGAGAAGTTAGACTCTTCCAAGGTCAACCTAGCCCTCATCTTTTTGTGAGCTGAGTGCCATAGATGACGTTTTTGTGAGCATCAAGATAAGTACTTTTCATTGTTATTTTTATCAGTATCGGCCCTGTGAGTAAAAGAGAAAACTACAACCCTCTTTTGATAAATTCCTACCTTATACTTGAGATCCCCTTTTGAAAATTTTCTCCAAAATTATTTTAAGTGTTATGTATCATTATAAGATTAACTGTGTACAGTACTAATATTGTGTGATGATTCCATTGTACTATTTTCTCAAGGTTTTAGTAAATTAGAACTTTGAAATTTTCATCCCTATTTTAAACTGTCTTGTTCTTTACAGAGATTGGCCATCTCTTTTGTTCAGTGTAACATTATTGACAGTTGTGAAATTCCCACTTATATCTCCACTGTCAAGCATTGAGTTTTATATAAAAGGTTACTAACCAATTTTTCTTATGTAGCTTCCAGCCCAACTTTATGTGAGTACCCCAAAATTGTTATGATATTTTCTTGAATCCCCAATGGATTATTTGTATTTCCCTATGTGTTTTCGTAAATTGAAATTCAAAATTTATAATTCAGGGTTTAGCTCAAAGTATTAATAAATAGTATATAATTACTCTAAGGCTCACTTCTTTCAATTTTCTCTTTTCAGGTATCACTTATCGAAATATTTTGAATTGAAAATCACTGATTTTGATCTAAGATCATCAAAACATTATTAGATACTGCTTCTAATATACTCATATAGTCTAAATAAATAACCTTTTTGTTCTTAAAATTTTCCTCGACTGTCTGTGGTCTGGCGCCCATTTCCAAAATTTTTTGTCAAGAAAGGGATAGAGATTTTCATATATCCTTTTTCCATCTGAACCCACGAACCCTTGCCTCCGAAGCGTAAGCCCGTAGTAGCTGGGAGATATTGATTTCACTACCATAGAAAAAAAAAAAAAACAAAAAAGAAAAGAAACAAATTATAAAAAATGGCGCTCCAACGTACGAGGCCCCTTGAAAAAATTTTGGTTTTCTATTTTTCTTCATTCTATTCCTATGAGACCTTATAGATTATTTGGATAAATATTTTTTTGCATCTTTGAGCATTCCCTTTATCAAACGGTATTGTCGTACTTGTCTAATTCAGTTTGGAAATTGTATTTCAGCCTTTCAGTCAAAATGGATGTTGGATACTTACTTTCTGACGAACTGGACTGGGAGATCAGATTGAGGACCGGTGCTATCACCCGGGCCACTGTTGAAGTGAAACGACAGATTCTTAGAGGCCATCTACAATATGAGAGGACCAACCCTAGAAGTTCCTATCTGGAAGTCCCTACGGAGTGGAGTAAGGAGAGAACTATTTGCTTAGAAAAACTAAGTATTCTTGAAAGTATGATTTTGAACTTGAGATTTGATAAACGACACCCTGATTATAAACGTATCAAAACTAGACTTTTACACGTTAAAAATCGCATTGATACATTACCTCACACTACTCAACTTGAGGCCAATTCTAAGTCCAAACTCACCGCACAATGTATGTTACTCTTTGATCATTTAGAACAGAAATCTTCAAACATAGTGGCCCCTGCTGTAGACTTGATATCTCTCTTGCCTGAAGATTCTGATACGACGAATCAAAATGCAGTTGAAGAAAATATTGTAGAAGAAAATATAGTAGAAAACAACCGAGAATCAAACAATAGTATCTTAGATATCGTAGATGTTCATAGTGAACTACCTCTTTTTGGTCAAGCAAAAACCATCCCCAAAAATAATTTCTCACTGCCAAACTTGAATGAGAGAACCAGAAACTTAACCCCTTTGGTAACAAATCATTCTTTACCTTATATAAATCCTTTTGAGTCAACAAGACCATTCCGTGAATTTGTTGATCTACAAAGTTGTAGTCTGCAAAATAATATCTCTTCCTCAGTAACTTATCGTAATGATGGACTTGAAAATTTCTACCCCTGGTCCGAGTATGACAATGAAACCCAAGTAGGACTTCCTCATACTCGTACTAACCCTGGTTTCAATCCAAATTTGAATAGTGGAATGAACACATTTTCCAGTCCTGTTAATTTACCCAACTTTTCTCATAATCTCGGCTCCAAACTTTCTTACATAAATAAAAATAATCTCAAGTTTTCTGGAACTAATCAGAGTCTGCATAATTTTTTGGAAAAGATCAACGAATTTTGTTTATCACATGATATTGAAAAAAATCAACTTTTAAATTTTGCCCATGAACTCTTTGAAGGTGACGCCTTAATCTGGTTCAGATCAAACCGTACACATTTTGCAACCTGGAATGAGTTGGTGTATAATCTTAAATTGGTATTTTTGCCATGTGATTTTGAGCTAGAATTAAAAAACGAAATACTTGCTAGGACACAAGGAACAAATGAAAGAGCCTTAATCTATATTTCGGTCATGGAGAATTTGTTTAATAGACTATTAACTCCGCCTACTGAAGCTGAAAAAATCCAAATTATTCTGAGAAATTTACAGCCTTATTTTCAACAACAAATGACATTAAGATACCCCGTCTCTATGATGGAACTTCGGAATTTGTGTAAAATTATTGAGGATTCAAAATTTAGGATTGATAGATTTAAAGAACCACCTCTTTGTAGCTCACGAACTTTAGAACCAGACTTAGCATATAAAAAACATCAAAGCTCCTTTCATAAAAGATCCCAGATAAATGAAATCTCTCCAGAAATTTCTGTTAATGCGTTGCGTGTGTCACGTTGTTGGAACTGTGAAGGAAACGGACACTATAACAAGTGCACAAAACCAAAAACTATATTTTGTTTTGGATGTGGTAAAAAGAATTTCACTAAACCAAAATGTCCTTCTTGTTCTAAGTCAAAAAACTTGCCTGCAACTATGTCCACTTCGGCAGACATAGAAGAAGAAAATTAAAGCCCGGAAAGCTTGAGACAGTCCCTAATGAATTCAGCTTTAACAATTCAAATGAAAATAAATGGTCTGATTGGCTCAATACTGTTAAAAAATTTTTGAAGTTCAATCAAGTTTCACCTCTTTTTACTAGTTATAAACTAGATAGTCGACCCTACATTGAGATAAAAATTAAGAAAAACATTGTTTCTGCTTTGTTAGATACCGGGGCGAACCATAGCGTTCTTGGAAAGCCAGCTTTTTTTCTTTTTTCTGATCTAAAACACCATGTTCAGAGTGACAGCCTTTTTGATGTAACCACTGCCGATGGAAAGAGTCAACCAGTAACTGGTACTATCGAAATACCTGTAACTTTAAATGGAGTCACCAAAACCGTGAGATTTTTGATTGTTCCTAGTATCAAACATAAAATTATTTTGGGTATAGATTTCTGTCATACTTTCAACCTCAATATGAACTTTGAAACCAATTCCTGGAGCCTCCCAGTAAGCGATCCTGGTTTTCTGGAAAATCATGCTCATGAAGTTAGTTTCTCTATGAAGCATAATAAATCGGTCTCTGCTCTTTCTAATACTATCTCTAGTAAAGATGAAAATACCTGTTCCTTGATTAATGAACATGAACTCAACGAAAACCAGAAACTTCAGCTGGCAAAGGTTATTGAAAAATTTAATGAACTCGTCTCAGATAAACTTGGTACAACTTCCTTAATTGAACATAAAATTAACTTAACTTCCGATGAACCGTTCCGTCAAAAATCCTTTCCTCTTTCACCATATATGCAACAAATATTGAATAAAGAAGTTGATAAACTCTTAGAACAAGGAGTCATCAGGCCTTCCAAAAGTCCCTATTCCTCGAACGTTTTATTAGTCAGAAAGCCCTCTGGAGAATTCCGCCTATGTTTCGATGGGAGGAAACTTAATTCTATATCAAAACCAGATGCCTACCCCCTTCCAAATTTAACGTCAAACTTGGACAAGTTACGTAATGCCCACTTTCTTTCTTCAATCGATTTGAAGCAAGCTTTTTTTCAAGTAAAATTAACAGACGACAGCTGTGAAAAAACTGCCTTCAGAGTGATAGGACGTGGACTTTTTGAATTCCAAAAAATGCCAATGGGCTTAGTGTCATCTGCTCAAACTCTTCAAAGATTAATGGACAGACTTTTCGATCCGACCGATATCAATGCTCGTGTTTTCATCTATCTCGATGACCTTATAGTAGTGAATGATACATTTGAAAGTCATATGTCAACCCTTTTGAAAGTTTGTGAAACTCTAAGATCAGCTGGACTCACTATCAACTTGCGTAAGTGTAGCTTCTGTAAGTCAAGTTTAATTTTTTTGGGATATAAAGTTGATAAACATGGTCTGCATACTAATCCTGACAAAGTATCTGCCATTTGTGACTTTCCACAGCCACGAACGTTCACGGAAGTGAAGCGATTTTTAGGCATGGCCTCATGGTATAGGCGTTTTATAAAAGATTTTTCCTCACTTGTCTCACCCTTGAATAATTTAATAAAAGGAATTAAAGAAGGCCAAAAAATCAGATGGAATGACGAAGCACAATATTCGTTTCAAACTTTGAAAGAACGGTTGACTTCAGCCCCTGTCCTAGCAAACCCTGATTTTTCAAAAACGTTTACGATTGAGACTGATGCATCAGATGTGGCTCTTGGTTGTATTCTCACTCAAGAAAAACATGTAATAGCATATGCCTCCCGCAGCCTTACTAAATCTGAGAGATCATATACCACGACTGAGAAGGAACTATTAGCAGTAGTTTTTGCTGTAAATAAATTTCGTTGTTATATAGAGGGAATTCAATTTAAGATCCTAACAGATCATTCTTCGTTGTTATATTTAAATAATTTACATAATCCTGTAGGTCGTTTGGCCCGATGGGCAGTTTTTTTGTCACAATTCAAATTTGAGATTTCTCACCGAAAAGGAAAACTCAATGTAGTTCCTGATGCCTTGAGTCGTACCACTTATGAAATTAATGTTGTCGAAGCAAGTGAACATGATAAATGGTACAAAAGAATGTTGAAGAATATTTCAAACAACCCCTCTGACTTTTCTAGTTGGCACGTGCAAGATAATCAAATTTACAAACTAGTCAATTCTAAATATGATGTTGGTACTAATTCGAAGCAATGGAAAATTGTTCCACCAAAACCCGAACGTTCCCTAATCCTAAAAAAATTCCATGATGATCCACTTGCTGGTCACTTTGGGGTGAATAAAACCGTCAGCCGTATTGCCGAACAATTCTATTGGCCGTGCATGAGATCAGACATCAAAAGGCATGTGAATGGATGTAAAACTTGTAATGAACAAAAATCATCCCAATTAGGTAGATGTGGGCTGATGGGTGCTCCTAAAAAGGTTTCACATCCCTTTCAACTTCTATCCATCGATTTAATGGGTAGTTTCCCAAAATCAAAAAATTCAAATTGTTATCTTTTAGTAATTGTGGATTGGTTCACTAAGTATACCTTTATCTTCAAGTTGAAGAGAGCCTTGGCAAAAAACATTTGTAGCATCTTAGAAGAAAACGTCTTTTTACCTTTCGGTGTTCCTCAAATTATCGTAGCTGATAATGGTTCCCAGTTCATTTCCAAAGAATTCAAAGCATTGCTTAGTAAATATAATGTTGAAAATATCTGGTACAATGCAAAGTATCATCCCCAAACTAATAACGTTGAACGAAGTAATAGAGTGATTTTAACTGCCATCCGATCCTACATCAAAGATAACCATAGGGACTGGGATCAGAATGTTCCACTGATAGCTAGTGCTATAAATAATTCCGTACATGATGTCACTCAGTTCTCCCCATCTTTCCTTACTTTTGGTAGACATGTACCCATTTCTGGTGACTATTATGGGAAAATTAACAGTAAACAACTCTCACCGTATGAATTTGAAAACCGAGAGGTACTTGTAAACGAACTCTGTAAACTACCCCAATTATATCAACAAGTTGCCAATAATATAAAAAAGTCTTATGAGAGAAATAAAAGATATTATGATCTACGCAAGAGAGATGTTGAGTTTGAAGTAGGTGATACAGTGTATAAGCGCAATTATGTATTGAGCGATGCAGGAAGATATTTTTCATCAAAATTAGCGCCTAAATTTGTCCCTTGTAGGATAAGCAAAAAGATCTCTCCTATCATCTACGAACTGGTGGACGAGAACCAAAAGGTTGTTGGTACCTATCATATCAAAGACTTGAAAGCAGTGCCTGGTGATGTCTCTGCTCTCAATCCATTTCTTGGCCTAGTTCTTGATTAATGTATGTTATTGTAGTTTTCTCTTTCTTTGGGAGGAGGGCATTTGTAACGTGTCCCTTTCAGATACCACGTTACAAAGTTTTGAATAATTTCTATATCTTACATTTGCTTTTAAAACGTCATACGGCCCAATAGCCACTACCGCGGCACCATCGCTTCCGAAATAATTCCTGGCGCATGGTCGGGAGAAATTCAATTTCTCGTCACTATCGCCCTAAAGAGCTCAGTAGAGTCTGCTCGCCATTGAACGCGAGATCGTTGTCACTCGGCTCGCAATACAGTGAAGGACCCTTTGATTAGGGTAAGTTAAATGGGAAAACTGATTCTCTACTTAACTGAGAGACCTTTTAGGTTCTTCATTACCTTCAAAGTCCGATCTGGACGTGCCTTTGGATCGAATAAAGATTATCGCTGATCAGGATGGATCGAACGCGACGGCCCTAGCGTGGCCACGGCAGCCATTATGATCAATTTTTGCATTTCCTAATTGACCACCGATTTCTTCCATGTGAAGATATTAGTGTTCCCCGTATGGGCAGGCTGATTTACTGATTTTTCTACTACCTACACCGAAAATGGACATGATAATGGATTGATGGATAACCACGATTTCGGAATATGGTGGAGGCCACTTAATGGAATATTACCCGAAAATTTTGATTCCTGCATGGAGGATTTTCCTACCTTTTCAATATTGAACTTTCTGTATTCGATGCGTCCCGACTTTGCTGAGAGAAGTTAGACTCTTCCAAGGTCAACCTAGCCCTCATCTTTTTGTGAGCTGAGTGCCATAGATGACGTTTTTGTGAGCATCAAGATAAGTACTTTTCATTGTTATTTTTATCAGTATCGGCCCTGTGAGTAAAAGAGAAAACTACAACCCTCTTTTGATAAATTCCTACCTTATACTTGAGATCCCCTTTTGAAAATTTTCTCCAAAATTATTTTAAGTGTTATGTATCATTATAAGATTAACTGTGTACAGTACTAATATTGTGTGATGATTCCATTGTACTATTTTCTCAAGGTTTTAGTAAATTAGAACTTTGAAATTTTCATCCCTATTTTAAACTGTCTTGTTCTTTACAGAGATTGGCCATCTCTTTTGTTCAGTGTAACATTATTGACAGTTGTGAAATTCCCACTTATATCTCCACTGTCAAGCATTGAGTTTTATATAAAAGGTTACTAACCAATTTTTCTTATGTAGCTTCCAGCCCAACTTTATGTGAGTACCCCAAAATTGTTATGATATTTTCTTGAATCCCCAATGGATTATTTGTATTTCCCTATGTGTTTTCGTAAATTGAAATTCAAAATTTATAATTCAGGGTTTAGCTCAAAGTATTAATAAATAGTATATAATTACTCTAAGGCTCACTTCTTTCAATTTTCTCTTTTCAGGTATCACTTATCGAAATATTTTGAATTGAAAATCACTGATTTTGATCTAAGATCATCAAAACATTATTAGATACTGCTTCTAATATACTCATATAGTCTAAATAAATAACCTTTTTGTTCTTAAAATTTTCCTCGACTGTCTGTGGTCTGGCGCCCATTTCCAAAATTTTTTGTCAAGAAAGGGATAGAGATTTTCATATATCCTTTTTCCATCTGAACCCACGAACCCTTGCCTCCGAAGCGTAAGCCCGTAGTAGCTGGGAGATATTGATTTCACTACCATAGAAAAAAAAAAAAACAAAAAAGAAAAGAAACAAATTATAGTGTTCCCATTATTGTTCATTCATGAAACCGCTCAGAAAACAAATCATCTTGGCCGTGTTCCGTTTCCATATATTACACACGTTTGCGAAAAAACTTAAAAAAAATTGTTGTGATTTCGTTAATAATATAATAATTGAAAAAGTACAAAAAACGAGGAATTGTGGATTTATTTTTATTATTTTGACATGAATTAAAAGCAAAAAACAATGCTACATTGCTGAACTAAGCATTATAGTTATTCTTAAGAAGTGTTTGCAAAGTGATTATAAATCTTTTTAAAACGTTTTCTTTTTCCACCAAAGCTTCTTTTGGTGTTTTTCGGCTGTGTTCTATTGAAACAATCGAACCATTCTCCTTGTTCCTCATTTACAGCCCCTAGATTTTCGGGAAAGTAGTTCTGATGTGAGTGAAGGAAATGGACTTTGACACTCATGTTGCAGCCCAACATTTTGTAGTTTTTTATCAATTCAACAACGAAAGTTCTGTAGTTTGGGTCTTTTTTGTTTCCAAGAAAGCCTGTTACATCAAGTTTAAATGAATTCCAGGCATTTTTTTCTTTCATTTCCATTCGAGTTTCCATTTCAGTGACAAAGCTTTCATCTTTTGAGTTTTCTTATGTCAGGCCCAACGAAGACTCCTTCTTTCAGTTTAGCATCGGATAGACGAGAAAAATTTTCGGACAGATACTTGAAACAATCTCCTTCTTCGTTTAATGGTTTCACGAACTGTTTCATTAGCCCCAATTTGATATGGATTGGTGGAAGTAAGATCAAGAACACACTATATGGGGAGCCCAAGATTTTCCCAGTTCAGATTCGTTTTGTTATTGAAATAAATAGATTAAAACCGTATTTCATCTTAGATATACACTCAAATTGTGCAGTAACTTGTTCATCATAAAAGCTCCAGAATTCAGACTCAATTTACCGCTTATATAGGCTATACAATACAGAAACATCGAACCCATACCGAACCTAAAAACCCATTCAATAAGAAAATTTCAGGTGAAATTTGTGACTTATCTATAGGTGATAGAATTTGTTTACTATTTTTTCCTTAATCTGCATACAAAATACTGTTAAAATCATTACCCTTAGGCAGGTAAACGGAACACGGCTTTTATTACCGTGTCAAGCACTTATATGACATTTTTTTGAGAATAGGGAGTATGCACGAAATTGAACTTGTCTCAAATATTTTTTTCTTGAATCTTCATTATCGTCATATTATAATTACAACGTATTTTCTTCATTCAGTTATTATTCAAACTCATGAAATATCATATAAAAATCAATAAATTAGGGAGGAAAATTCAAACTTACAAAACGCGTCACCACTGGTCTAAACTGAAATGAAATGTAACATCAAACGACACAACATTGGATTTATCTGCATTGACATTCATACTGTGATAGTGGTAAAATATTTCAAACCTGTATTCCTGTCGATTTCTAGTGAACGATGAGTGAAAGTGGTGTTTTCCAAGCACAAATGGACAATTACTTACATTTATGATGACAGCATATATTTATGTTGCATCGAATCTAGAATTTACTTACGCAGAGATCAAATGATTGAGAGCCGCGAGGTAAACATTTTGTTACACGATGTCGAGTCCAACATGGATTACTATTCATAAATGTCCACAACAGAGATGAATATTATAAATCTATATTCCGATAAATAGGTTAATTTAAAACCGGATTTTCCACTGCTAAATGGCTTATGCAAAACTTAGGTGGGTATGCCCTTTATGCTTATCACGGTAGGTCAACATAACTTTTATTTTTAGCACCTCCAGTGTGGGATTTCTTTCCCTGCGGACGTAAAAATTTCCCCTCCCTTCAATTTTGAATGGGACTGTATATCAGGATCTAATTATTTTTGGAAATTGGAATGGCCATTTTTGAGTTATAACATGTTCTTTTTTATTTCTAATACTCAAAATAACTACAAATTATAACTTCAGTGGAAATTCCATGAACAAATCACTTAAATTCATTTCGAAAACCTCTTAATCAACCTTTATGATAATTACGATAAACTTCGGCATAAATTGAAAATGGTTTGATTTTTCCTTCCAGAGGTCGAGGCTTGGCCGGGAAATATTGTTGTCAAACGAGTGACTTCACTTTATTGAATTCTCAATCAGAAAGTGATGAATTTTTTTTACATACGTTTTTTGTGCGGCCTTGATTTCTAGTCCCGTTCAAAAGTTAAGAGGGGAGTATATTATTATAGATGATGAAAGTTCGAAGCACTACCACTAAAGCCTCAACAGAAAACATTGACAACCCGACTCACACAAAAGTTAAATCATACTATAAAACTTTGTAATATCGAAAAAATATAGAAAAAATCTGAATACCTTTGTTGGTGGGAACAATTTCTTAGATGTAATTTTCAACTGATATATACGCATTGAGTTTATGTTTATGTCTATGTTATGATCAACATCGGATGCCGCTCATGATATGCACAACTTTTTACAAAGCCCGAGTACGAACAGTTTGAGTAGTGTATACTTCAGGTGAATATTGCTGGTTATAAATTTTATGCCTTAGTAAGCAAATAAATCTTCGTTTGATAATGTAATTGGTATCCCAGAGCTATAACATGAAGACGTAAATCAACTCGTTGTGGTACATTCAGAGGAAGGAAAAATTAACAAACCTACATGAGTTGCTGCACATAGAAGATGAAAAATGTGCTTATTTGAAAACTTCCTTTTGGCCATCCATAATATAACATGCTTTTAGTTCTAGTGCGAAGATAGAAACAATACCAAATCATTAGAATCAAGATCACGTAACGATCTTTACGATTGAAATTTAATCAGTCAAAACTTTACAAATAAAAACAAACTTTGGCAATAGATGCGCGTTCTACTGTTTTGCTGACCTCGAATTCCTATGACGATTTAATTCGGTTATAAAGTGATGAAGAAGGTTGTATATAATGTGTTGTATATTGTGCTGATAGAAAGAAGTAGGAATTTCGAGCGGAATTGGCTGAGAAACAAACATGGCGTAAAACCCCGATTTCCTGTCTTTGGGGGGCCGTATCTCCGAAACGAGTTGAGAACCCCGAAAATTTAATTTGAATTTTTTGTTCAGGAAGCCAAGATACGTAAGTTTCACCAAAAATTTTACATTTTCGAGGCGGAGCCCGATTAACGGAATTTTACCATCAAACGGATTGTTTCTATTTCAAAAGATTCTAGGCCTTTGAATCAATGGCTCTTCTTCCAATAATGAAGATAATGATGTTGTGAACATGTTCGGTAATAATAAATATATATTCACCAACCTCAATCGTGCCAATATTTCATATACCTACCTACTTCCCTTATATAAACTTATTTACAGAAAAACTGGATATGTCGACAATTTTTACCGAACTTTCAGGAATATGTAAATTATTTTTGACGGAATTTTCATCTGTCAGTTCCTGATTGTACGTTAATCAGGTGAGCGGCGGTGATTAGGTTAATGCCTGATCAAATTCTAATTGATCTGACGTCAGCTCTTGATTGGCTTTTATGCAACCGAGATCTTACGTCGAATAGCCATAATCATAAGTTAACGTGGCATCAAATTCATGTGTCATCAAGTTGGTGATCAGCATTTTTGTGAAACCCAATCTTGCATTTAAGGCCACGTTAAATATTTAACTTAACATCAAATACTTAATTGGCTTTATTCAACCGGACCATAGTCTATCATAGATAATGCGAGAGATAATGTCATTGAAAGTTATCGAAGGAGTCCAAACAATCCAAATTTGATTTGGACTGATTTGAATCAAAACAATAAAACAAAAAAAACAAAACTTCTCTTCCGTAACTCAGTTCAATTGAAACTTTTACCAACACAGTGCGTGACACAAACCGACTTCCTAGAACGCAACTTGCGTATTGGAGCATGTGTTCGAGTCAAGTATTCCATTGAAAATAACTGCAAGAACCCATTTACCAAGTGCATTATGGTCCTCGTTTCTAGTGTAACAACATTAGCAGAGTAATCGCTTGAAACTTTTTATTTTCAATTGATTCTAATGAGCGCACCATACTGTTACTCTGTATTCAGTGAGAGGAATAAAAGCTATGGAAGTGAATTGTGGTATTGGTGAAGACATGCACGATTCTCGGCATGAATTCATCGAATCAAAACAAGATGAATTATAATTGCAAAATACAATCGCAAGTACTTTTTGACTGTAGATACCATAACGAATAAATATCTTCTGATAATTCGGATGATACTGGATAAAAAACCGTCGGTAAATAATAAGTCATTTCATCATAGCGATCTGTCGAAGCCATCAACCGATGCTGCTGAGCCAGAAGCAATTTCCGATACCGCAATAGTAATATCTGTTCCCAATATAACTATTGCATAATATTGATTGAAAAAAGTTAATTTGTTGTGTAGAAAGATTCTTAACGGAGAGGAAAGAAATTCAAATATTGTTGATAATACAGTGGCGGATCCACGGGGGGGGGGTTGGGTCCGGCCCCCCCCCCCATTGGGAAAATAAGAGATTTTTTTTTCAATTTTTATCGGCTCCTAATTTCCAAATTAAGTTAGGGAACGAAAAAATGTCACATGAGCAAGCCAAAAATATAAAATAGAATAACTTTTTTTGCTTTAAAATTAAGAACTTTAATAATTATTATTACACTCCATTGAAAAATGAAGAGCAGGCTACATTTGAACATTAGTAAATTTTCATTCTTTAACAACCAATTTCATCAATTTATTCAATTCAATAATCCTCCAATTCCTAAAAAAATAATTCTCAAGAATTAAAAATAGTATAAACAAGATCTGGATTGAATGTTACCCAAACAAACAAACAAATTTCGCTTGAAATTTTTGGACTCACCGATTGTTCTTTCCTTTTTTTTTTGGTTCAGTCGATTCAGACGGTGGATCAAACCGAGTAAAATAGGTTGTTGTAGGTTCAAAATAAAATGCTTTTTTTTTTCAACTATCAAACTGCAATTTTTCTCGAAGACACTTTAAAGAAAATTGAAACTTGTCAGGCTTATCGAGGAAAAGTTCGAGAAATTTCTGACAGTGCTGCCATTGGATCCTTTTTGGTGCAGTATTTGAAAAATTAGACTTGTTACATTTGTGATGAGTATTGTGTATGCCGGTAACGATTTGAATATACTATGTAAGAGTAGTAGAATATGCTGTTGATTAGGTTAAATCAACTCGATTCGATTAAAAAAAAGGTAAGTTTCGAACCTACTTTACCTCCTGGCTACACCTTCAAATTTTGCTCATGTCAATCTCTTTAACTTTTTTTTTGGATCTTGACTAGTTGTTGCTATACGGTAGCTCATAATTCTCTGTTTTATATGTGTATATATAGAGAGAGTTATTTGCTATGAAGCAAGATGAATCAGGAAACTGATAAATGGATCATCAAATTCTCTGGTCTATATATATATATATATATATATATATATAAATTTTGAGTTATAGACCCCCCCCTTGACCTGATTCTGGATCCGCCATTGGTTGAAAACGATTGGTTGTTTTTATCACGAATGAAATGGAGCGTCGAAAATGACAGAAAAAACAAATATTTGCGATAAGTTACAACTAATACTACTATGATTTAATCTGAAAATTGGAGCAAGTGTGTTTTTGCAAAATATTATAGAAGTATTCAACTTATTTTCCATGAAACTCTAAAACAAATAGAGAAATAAGCATGGTTATAATAATCAATGGTCTTCATGATTGGATCAGTTACATTCACGATGAAAGTTATTTCCGAGGTTATTTCAAATATTCTAATATTCGCATCAATACAATGATCGGAAATTGTGGAAATGTTATTCACATCAGTGAAATTATCATTGTTCATTATATGGTGAATAATGATTTGCATCAATGCATCTTCACACGGTGCAGCTATTATGAGATCAATAAATCAGATGTTGATGCTGATACTTTCTTCTTCAACGAACCTTGGGAAAATCCAACAAAATAGCAATTCTTCGACCGCTTATTGTGCAGTGACTAAGTGAAGAAGAAAATACCTGTTTTGATATAGAATATTTGGTAATATCAGTATTTGGAAAAATTGGTTTGGATTTGATGGCATACTGAAACTTCATGAATTAACTACTGATTATTTTAATCAATTCATTAACAGTATACTAAATAACGGGCTGAAAGAGATAGATAGGCCCTTCGTTGGAACAGTGTCAAGTTTATCAGCAAATAGAACTTTCCACGAACATCATGCAAATCATGGACATTCTTTACGATTGTTGGTAGAAAAAAGTGTGTGTTCAGAGTTAGCTGAGCGGTTTCAGTTGAAAGCCCTGTATACGGGTACAACCTTGTATCATATAATTGAGGTGCACGTTTGGCTTCAATTTAAATCATTCTTTTGGCAGGACAATACTATACGACGAAGCATTGTTCGAAAATTACTCCTTTTCGCTTCTTGGCGTGGGCTTCTCAATTCCACATGATTACCGATAAATTCGGGCTCAGATTTATAGCCTTGGCGTCAGTCCAAACATTCTCGCTGTGAGAACCAGTTTTGTTTTTGGTACCAGCAGTATGAAACGGAAATACGGTAGTTGCTTGCTGACAAAATGAATTGGGATATTATCGACAGACCGATCTCATACATTACGCAAGATTAAAAGATTAGTAGTCAAGTATCGAGCCAAGGGCATGAGAAGGCGTTTATAGCCCCCAACGCGTATTGAACCTGAATAGTTCAACCGGTAAATTGACGAGTTTTTATCTCCGACACAGACGAAAAGTTCATTCCAAAGTGACCACTACGAATATGTTTTGGAGGGAAATAAATATCGAAAACAACAGAAGATGTTTGAATTTGAGTGAAAAAGGGATCGGCTGAGGAGTATCAATTATTTTTTCAACGAGCTTTTTTGAAACATATTATCAAATTGAACTTGTGATATAATAGGTACCTCATGTGTGTAGAAGTGGAAAGGATTTTTTCAATTCAGACAACTTCCCTTCGGCCATAGAGTTTTTTGAATGGATCCAATAAGTGATCACTCTAAGCCCATTCTGTGTTAGGATTAGATACTTGATTGTCACTTGGACAAAAATCTACGACAACCATTGACTACCTTGAACATAAAATTGTTGAAATTAATATATGAGTACTTCATAAATAGAACTTTTGGATGTGTATTTATCTACTTAGGGTCAGTTGTACAAACTCCAGTGTACTATGATCTGAGAACGATTAACCTGAAGTCCCAACGAAATGGGAGGATCAATATTTTCATGGACGGCCAAGCTTCACTCAGAGCACTGAAAAATCCCAGAGCCACATCTAGACTGGAATGGGAATGCTGCGAGGAATTGAAACATCTGGCAGACCATAATAGACTAATTCTTCAATGGGTCCCAGGTCACTAAGTTATCGCAGGCAATGAAAAAGCCGATGAGCTTGCAAGACAAGGTCATCAAGACCATACACTGGACCCGAGCCAGCAGTGGGGGTACCCAAAACAACGATACGGAATCACATAAGGATTTGGGTGAGAACAAAACATATATATTACTGGGGAAATCTACCCAGTAGCGCTCACTTTCATAAAAGGACCGTCGAGGAAAAAGACTGAAGACCTGCTTCAGTGTAACAGGAATCAGATAAGGGTCGTAAGAAGGCTGTTGACTAGACACTGTCCACCCAAAGGACACCTGAAGGGCTGTACAACGGCGACCTTAGCTGCAGACAATGTACCAAAGGGATAGAGACAGCTCGACACATACTCTGCGAATGTGAGGCTCTGAATCATAAGAGGCAACAAATATAAGGACAACCAATTTTGGATCCAGAAGTATATGACAAACACCTGCACAAACTTGTGCAGAGGACAAGGTTGTTGAAATGCGTATCATAAAGTATAGGAAAGCAAAGCGCAATAAGCCCTAGAGGCTGAAGTGCTTTCCGGAGATCTGGTAGTAAATGACAGGTCAGACGGCTTCCACTAGGGAAAAAAATGATCCAAGTGAATCTAGGTCCTTTGCCAAGCAACAAAAGTTTCGATTAGCGGATTACTCGACAAGCGAACCAAGTCACTCGAACTGGTCATGCTCCTGGTTTGTACAAAGGGAGCGTAGACATCAATGAGCCGAGTTTTTCAAAGCATTAATCGGCCCCTCATAAAAAACTAAGGGATTATCTGTTTGATCTGGATTTCCTTGCTAAGTAAAAAATTTCAACGCTATAACATTGCAATTCCGTTTCACCAGACAAGCAAGCTTGATTATTATATATATCATATATAAAATGGTAGGTCTTTCCAAAAAATTATGCCTGTATGTAATTCGGCGTGCAGAAGGATAATACCGACATTTTCAGAAAGACAATTTAATCAACTCATTTATTCTTTCTTATAAATAATAATACCAAGAAAAATAGGTGTGTAAGGCGGATATCTTTCTTCGTCGGTAAACTAATTAAGGAATCTAAATTCTGGTAAAACTTAAGCGAATTTTCAACTGGCTTCAGCATAAAATCAATGCACTTTTCAACACTTGGGTACTCTTAAAGCATAAGTATTGAGATCATACAGTAGTGATAGTGGTATGGATCAGAAGACCCTTGGATGCTTAGAATAAGTCAAGAATATAACATTTTCTCCTCAATTTAACATGAAAATCAAATATGACAGTTTGTCGATCTGATTTCTAATCGCAATGTTTTATAAGCTAACAAAGAAGTTATTGTAATAGTTATGCTTCGACAGCACTCAATATAGGTTGAAAAAATATCCAGTGATCACGCAAATACTTTGTTGTTTGGCGTGACGATTCATATTTCAACAAAACGGTGAAGATTATCGTGATTCAGGTACAACGTCCTGACTAACAATTTCTCAAAATACGGTTCAATTATTTTCTTGTCACGAGTATAGCCGGCCATATTTATTTACTGCTATTCTTCAGTGAAACACCAACCTTTTTGAAATTATTATAATGAAAACGGTGCGGTTTACAGTTATTTTCAAGGAACAGTACAGAAAAGCAGTCGGTGTGTCGCAATTATTAACATTTTATAGGGAACCAACGTAACTAACGCAGGACAATTTGTTTAACATTCGTTTTCTGCCGCATTCAAAACGTGATTATTTTCGGTAACAACTATTTACTCGTCCTGCTCGAATACAAATTCCATTGAAAGTTAGCAATCAGTATTTGCAAGTATGAATTCGATGTAATTGCTAATGTTGTTGCAATATCATTACCATCCGAAATCAAGCGAGGCATTCGAATCACTTTGTATAATAGTGGGCTGTGCTATCGAGAGACAGGCAGATGTTCCACTTATTTGTTGTTCAATAACTGTGTTCGTAATGATATTTGTATTCTGGGTTTGAACACACTATTGCCCACTTTCTGAATGCACAAGATGTTTACTTGATGTGAAATTTCAATTATATTCGTTTGTTCTTCCTTAGTTTTGAACAAGCCATTTTTCATGATTCTCAAGACTTCTTGACCTGGTGGCGAGGCCTAAGTCTCCTTAACCCCCAGCTGTCATCTTGACAAAGGGAAGGTTGTGATTGTGTGGATAGAGAAATGGTATTTATGCTGTATGAGAATCCGACGTTGTTGAAACTGTCGGACCTTATACAGGTCTGGTTTGAAGAGGATTACTTAATGGATTTGTTCGAAGGGACAGTAATGGTTTCCAGGAATTGAGAAGCCTTTGAGAGTCGTCTTGTTTGTTGTGGCATTGAGGGCGTTTTTCAATTTCTATTCCTTCGCGTATGATTCTGGAGTGGAGTGTTTTTGCAGTGGCATTGGTCTTCGTGTTGTTGTAGCCAATTTTGTATTCGGTTTCGTGGTGATGTTTGAAGAGAGTTGAGGTCATGTCCGAATAACGTACTGCTAGTTCGTTCTCGTAGGACCTGTTTGATACTCGTCGGTTCGTCTGTCCTATGTATGTTCTCGGGCAATCGTGGCAAGGAATTTCATATATTCCTTGCGATTCGTTGGGTATTATATCTTTAGGTGAGCGAGAAAGAGGATATTTGATTGTTTGCTGTGAAAACTGTCTTGATGTCGTATTTTGTCAGAATTCGGCTCACTTTATCCCCTGACTTCCCGAATGAAAGAAAGGATGGCTTTCGGGTGTTCAGCCGGGTCTTCCAGTGGTTTGGGATGCGAGAAGCGGGTGTGTTTGCGTTGAATGGTTCTCTGTATTTGGGGATAGGAATAATCATTTTGAAGAAGGGCAGATGTGAGATTTCTCAGCTCACTGGGTTTGTTATGGTCATCTGTGAGTTTGATGGATCTATTGATGAGAGAATTCAGTACGGAGCTCAACTGGTGGGACTTGGAATTAAGATATCCATTGGTGTGCGTGGGTTTTCGGTAGTTAGTATTATGAGTGAAATAATCGTTGGATTTTGTGATGTGGACATCTAAGAAAGGAATAGAGTTGTTCGTCTCCAGGGGAGCTTTGTACTGAATTCTCTTATCAATAGATCCATCAAACTCACAGATGACCATAACAGACCCAGTGAGCTGACAAAGCTCACATCTGCCCTTCTTCAAAATGATTATTCTTACCCCCAGATCCAGAGTCGTTTGGAAATGATGAACATATTCAAATCTTGTGGAAAAGTGAATAAAATGTTCTTAGAACTTGACTGTGTTATCTGGGTGTAATATCTGTACCAAATTCTTGTACATTTCCGAAAACAGCCGAAAACAGCAGCAAAAACGAACAATATCCACGTGAAAATATACCCCTTGAAGTGTTATTCAAACAGATATAATAGAAAATTGAACTTGAATTATACGCTGTTAGTTTTCATTATTCCTAGATAATAACTCAAGACACTGTATTTGAAGCAAATTTTAATTTCTTCACACAGTTGAAGTGATCAAACAACTTCATTTCGAATGCGATAGATATCACCCGATAACTACGTGCTATTACAATTTCTCCAAAGAGTGCTTCCCGGTAGGGGATAGTGAATTTGCGACCACGCACTTTACAAGAGGTGTTTCTCTTATTGCGGGTGTTTAGTATTAGTGGGTCAATAGGCTCTGTGGGGGAACTGCTCTATGTGAGGTTACGCAAAATTGAACTCGCAACAGTACTCATCCACCCACATACGAATTTAAGTCATTACTTTCAATAACACTCCAGAATAAGAGCTTCTGAGAAGAAACAACACAAAATTAATAGTGGCTCTCTGTCAAAAGAAAAAACGAATACAACCGAACTAATAGCGGAGAACATCATTTCATAAATACTTTTTCTCACGTCGCCAGTAATACGACCGCAGTAAAGCCGGGAACACATTGTTCTGATGCTACACCACACCACGCCATCCGACATCATGCGTCAGGGATGTACCTTGTGCACACTGTTCCCACGTCATCCGAGACGACGCGACCCTACGTTACATAATGATAGAAAATGAGACCAGTTTGAGTTCAGACACTATGGCGAGTAGTAGTTCCTCAGATGAATGGGAAGAAGAACTAGAATGTGCAGCATCAGCTTTGTTATTAGAACGGAAACAAAGAAGAAAATGTTGGGTACATCCAATAAATTTAGAACGTCACTTTCATGGAGAATAGCACACGCTAATTGACCTTCTCGAAATGGGTGACAATAGTGACCGGTTCCACATGTATTTTCGCATGAACAAGGAGCAGTTTGAGAATTTGCATTCACTAGTGGAAATGAATATCAAAAAAATTAATACAACTTTTAGGAAGAACCAAAGAACGACTAGCAATTTGTCTACGATAAGAAAAACGTTTATTTGTTCTTGAATTTATATCTGTATTTCAAATAGTATATTATTCAACGAGCGTATACTGATGGCTATTATTCACGAGATAAAGTTTACTACCAAGAGCCGCAGGCGAGTGGCCTCAATCACCGAGAGAATAATAGCCATTATACGAGAGTAGAAGTTTTTTGGTGGATTTTTTTTTACATCACATACATATTTTCAGAAACACTATCATTTTATTCTAACAATATGTCAGAGTAGATGCTCATTGCCTTCCTTCTTTCATTAGTAGGTGAAGAATTGAATTGAAAATGGTTGGTGGTTCACACGATAATATTTTAGGAATCTATTGTTTGTAGCAGAACTGCAAAACAATATAATATTATAGCTAAATCGGGGAAGTATTTGACAGCAGTGAATAATGATATAACTACTTCTCTTCGGGCTTGAAGGCCGTCGTTCTTCGGAATTTCTTCCTGACGTTTCGCTAGCGCGAGTGGCCAGCTTCTTCAGAGGCTTATTCATCTCCGATGACTAAACAGTTCGATTTCTCAAGGCGTATTTATATTGATGCAGGTAGTCTGGAGTGTTAATTACTTCTGTCGGGTTCGGGGAATAATCATCATTATTAGTTGCCGCACTACCTGCTGTGATTTCATTAGGTATTCTTGTTTTCCTCAGAATCGGATTCCAAATTCTGTTTAGAGTCAACGCTTCTTCCTTTCTGTTAAAATTGTCCGCATGTTTGTGGATCTCTATTGCCTCCCGCACCAGTCGGCTATGGTAACCCTGGTTGGGGGCAATCAGTGTGGCATTTTCGAACAGAATCTTGTGGTCGCCCTCACTCAATGCGTGTTCCGCCACCGCCGATTTGTCGGTTTGCCCCAGCCGGTGGCGGAACACGCATTGAGTGAGGGCTACCACAAGATTCTGTTCGAAAATGCCACACTGATTGCCCCCAACCAGGGTTACCATAGCCGACTGGTGCGGGAGGCAATAGAGATCCAAAAACATGCGGACAATTTTAACAGAAAGGAAGAAGCGTTGACTCTAAACAGAATTTGGAATCCGATTCTGAGGAAAACAAGAATACCTAATGAAATCACAGCAGGTAGTGCGGCAACTAATAATGATGATTATTCCCCGAACCCGACAGAAGTAATTAACACTCCAGACTACCTGCATCAATATAAATACGCCTTGAGAAATCGAACTGTTTAGTCATCGGAGATGAATAAGCCTCTGAAGAAGCTGGCCACTCGCGCTAGCGAAACGTCAGGAAGAAATTCCGAAGAACGACGGCCTTCAAGCCCGAAGAGAAGTAGTTATACTAATAACCTCGGCCGCGAAAGCCTCAACCATTTTGTCAGTGAATAATGACTCATTATTCACTCTAGTGAAGAATGGGTATCGTTAAAGTCGAGGAAACAGACGTATAATGGGTACATTATAGAACAGTCGTGGATAAAGATTTTTATTTCTTACATACAAACTATAATACTATATAAGAAAAGAAAACTTCATCGAGTTTTGCCGCCATTGTATACATATGATGCCAGCTTCGCGTGCACACTGTTACTACACCTTACAATGCGGTGCCACGCGACGTGATTTCATATGATGAAAATCAGGCAAGTGGGGATTCGTACCATGTCGGATGGCGTCGAATCGCGTGGGATGGGATGGCATCAGAGCAGTGTACACACAAATATAAATATGCATTAAAATTCACGGTGTCAGATCCTTCTGACGTTGCGTCGGATGGCGTGGCGTGGTGTAGCATCAGAACAATGTGTTCCCGGCTTAATCGATACTTCATCACCATATATAAAGCAACACTAATGACGGAATATCAAAGTATCCTTTCAGTTTCATTCGCCATACGAAATAAAACAAGTGAAAAAAGTGATTAATGCATCCTGGCGTGACCGGTGTTAATGTTTAAATAGCCTTCAGCTATCCGAGATGAATGAAAAAGAATAGACGCTCAATGACAAACAGTTTCTTTGTTTGATTTAGAAAGAGTTGGTAAGTGTGCGCACACCAAATCAGCTGGACTGTAACTTTGATTTTATCTATTACTGACGTCATATTGTACCATTTTTGTTGTTCACAACTGAAAAAAAACGAATCTGCGAAAATAAATGAGGTACTCGAAAAAATATTTCGATAGAAGCATGAAATGTGCTATTTAAAGGCAGATGATCTTTTACAATGACACTCAAAGTAATGCATCTGGAAAATTGTATGGCATTGTCAGGTTACCTCAAGATGTTTTCTTGAATTCATAATAAGTTAATAAGTGCAAATGCGTTAAGAGGAGAATATCAACATATCACTAAAAATGGTAAAAACTTAGCTATTCATGAAATCAGTAGAACAAATGTCAATTTGTGTAAGTAGTTCGATTTATTCTTCTTTTTAATTCCCACAAGTGAATTTTTACTAATAATGTGAAATTCACTATATATAAGCGTGCACGGCTCTCCTTGCTAGGTTTCGCACATTGAAAAGCAAGACCTCGTCAATCCTCAATTCGCACAAGTTTCGATTTTTGAGGGTTGTCGGCAGTTGTTTTGATGGTAAAATCAATCGAGAAAACCATATTTATCCTGAATGATTACTGCACCATCCTGTGAATTGTTTATTACTTACTACTTGATTCTACTAAGGGGCCGTTCATAAAATACGTCACACTAGAATCAGCTTTATTTGACCCCCTCCCCCCCATTGTCACGCTGTGTCACACTTTTTGTGACCCCCCTAGAAATATTTCTTCACAAAAACTAAGACCCCCCCTGCTGAGTATGATGAATTCTAAATGATAGTACACAAATTCTGAAAATTAAAAATATTTATTTATGGATGGCCACAAATAATATACATATTTTACATAATCAGAAGATTCAATGCTCAATAACACAATGAAACAGTAAAAATCGCTTTATTTTGTTTCATTTGTATAGTGAAATACATTGTACTGTAACAAGATTAATTCGCATTCTCAATAGAAAATTCATTCGCAAAGATGAAGTCACTATAGATTTGATTAAAAAATCTGACGAGTTTAGGAATTCGTTAGAAGATGTCGCACATGTAGATTTATACCAAAATCTTCTGAAGATTTTTGCATACCAAAATTTTTCAATTTTTGTCAGAAATGTACTAAAAAAGTGGATTTCTACCAAAAGTGGTCCCGCTCTGGCTTCTAGCGCTCATGTCAAAACATAATAAACGACGAACGTCACGTTGCCGTATACCCCCTCCCCCCTTGTCACATCTTGTCACACTCAGCCAGACCCCTCCCCTCCCCTTGTATGCGAACGTATTTTATGAACGGCCCCTAACTGAAAAATAGTTTGCCTTAATGTAGTCAAGAAAGTCTGAGTGGTTTTGGATTGGACTTCCATTGTCTGTATATAATTATTTCTATTGAAACCTGTAACAAAAAACTTATAAGATGGAAAAAAATGTCAATAAAACCAATAAATTACGAATAATGAAATTGAAAATACGATGAAGCAATCAAATATATAAATCCTGAACTTTGAATATGAATGGAAAGAAATTAATCGAAATGCGAAAATAGGAGAAAAATCAATTTTCATCCTCATTTATGATTTTCGATTAATTTCTAAGAGTTAGATATTTGATCGCTTCATCGTGTATTACGATTTCATTATTAGTAATTTATAAGTTCAATGTACAATTTTTTCATTTTTCACGTTTTTTTGGAACATGTTTCAATAGAGTTGAAGTCCAGCTTTTTTTTCTAGGGCCGCTTTCAGTTTTTAGTTGTGTCATGCGGGGATAAATCACATCTGTTACTTAGCTGTTAGTAAAAAACATTATTAATTCATTGTTTTTTCATATTTTCGTAAGAAAGGTGAAATTGGGAATATTTCACAACAATTTCATCTAGATCTGGCTTGTAATTGCTGCACACGACTCTTGAAACGTCATCGAGATGAGAATCTGTGGGCCGGTTTCTGTATACGTTCTTTGCATATTCAATTTTGGTATAAGATGATTCACGAAGATTTGTCGATGCAAACAATGTAGGAAGAATTTGGGCAAATTTTTTAAAAGCCAGCATAGTAACGGTTCAAAACTGCAGCCATTTTCAAATACTTCTCGGCTTTAGGTGCCAGGGATTTTTTCACGAGCAGTAATACATTCTAGATCACAAAATATTACTTTCGTTGGAGCTACAACTTTCCAAAGCCTTACGGGCCGCAGTTTGAGTATGGTTGACATAGACAATGGAAATCAGAACCAATATACCTCAATGAATAATGTTTTCTAAAAATAATTGTAATGTTCGACTCTGTGTTTTCTACGTGGAAGTCGTGAACATTTTCTGGAGATGAGTACGAAAACATCTTCAGGATTCTGATGATATTGGAAATGTTACTCTATTTGTTTATCGAACTCACATGAACTTTCGGTTATGAACGAAGTAAAAAAGATGAATTGTTCATAGATAAAGTTACAGAAAACCTGAGCGTTTCGATCCCAAATAAGTGGTAATGATAAGAACAGTTTTTTCTACTCCCACTTGTTATTATGCTGATTTTTCTATAGTTCACTAAACGGATAAGTGGCGATTTCAGTCTAATGAATAGATGAGATTTCATATCCACACAGGGTAGGATATCAATTCCACCTATAACAGAGAACAAAATACTCGGTTACCAGAGACAACCTTGTAAAAACGTCACAATTCTGAGCTGTCTACCACAAACACGAAATAGAAGTTTTTTCATTTGAGCTATAATAAATGATCTTATATCTGAAATAATTTCTAGTTTATTGAGTCAAGTTTGAATTGTCACAATTGATGTTTTTTTATGTGGAATCGAAGGACTTCAAACCAATAATCGAGCTCATTCTAATTCGAATATATAAATAAGGCATGTGAAACAACCCAAAAAAATTGTTTTATGGTTTGTGCGGCCTTGAGAAGGGTGTGGTTTGGGGTGGTTTATTCAAATAATCCGACAACTTCTTTCAATGGAATATAAACTCATTCTGATTCGAATATATATGAATTGGGCATGTGAAACAGTCCAAAAAAACTTTGTGTCGTAGTTTGTGTGTTTGTTCTTGGGTTCAACCTCTGCGACTGCCATTGTTTTCCTCAATATTTCAAAAATGGCGTGTCTTGAAATTTCACTCTACAAGACGAAGGGACGCCCTTGATTGTGGAAGAGAGACTAGATCATAATTGGCAGACAAAACACTGGTTGTCTACATTGTTGCCATCGGTTACCGAAATTGAAATAAGACGGTTATAGCTCGCGTTATACGATCTGAGTTATATAGTCAATGACTGCACCCTTTGTATGATTTCTGAAGTTTCTTTGCAGCCCCATCATGTCATTTGGACGGTTATTATATAATATTATATTATATAATTTATCGGTTTGTAATAAAAAAATTATCGGATATATTGCGGTTCAGTGTCAACTGTTCTCATTTGAGTTTATACAGGGTGAACAAACACACCGGTGAACAAATTTTTTTATTTTCCTAGTAGGTAATGTTGAAGGATTATCAATAATTTTTGATATTATGGAATATACGTTTTTGGGAAACAGTTTATTTTCGCTATATAAGCGATGACAAAAACGTATAAAAAGGATTTTCTCCACAGATTGAGTATCCCGTAATCATTTAACGGTTGAAAATAATAGAACTTACTCAATAGACCATACAATACCGTATTTTTTTCAATTAAAAATTGTATTTTTTCGATACTTATTTAATCTAACGGATTCAGAACTTGATTCTATAAGGAGAAATATCAGGAGAAATGATGCTAATAAAACAAACCTGAGTGAAATCAGACGATCCGTTCCCTTTATTTTACGATTGTGACTTGCATTATATAGATGATTTATTTTGTTTCCGATTTAATAAATACCAGCCTCCATGAAAATGTGAAAAGTTTTGATATGTAAAATCCGATATTATTTAGAGTCTAAAGTTTATGTTCCACTCAGAAATCTCAAAAAAAACTTTTGTGCCAAAGTTCCGAAATATATCTTTCATATTTCGTCGAGTTTCCTCGGAATTCCCCCGGAATTCCCAGTATTTCCGTCATTAAGTTTTAAAATTTTATCGATATTTCGTCAAATTGACATATTTTTTTTGTAGGAATTCCGAAGAATTCCGGAGAATTCCGAGAGAATTCTGGGGAATTCCGAGGGAATTCCGGTTTACAGGAATTCCAGTGTACATATTTTTCCTCAGTGGTCAACCCTTCTCCAATAATTAACTATAATTATATAGTACCAGTGGCCAGTGCTAGTAAAGCGTCAGACTTACGAGACGATCCATTCTATAGTCGTGGGTACGAGTCTCATTCAAAACTGACTTTTTTTTGGATTTTTTCAAATTTACTGATTTTAATTCAATCGATTATCAATATTGTACATGAAAGAGGGTTCTGAAATATTTTTCTGGTCGAAGAAAAAATCAACTGTACAATTCGAATGGATATTGGCCATATCCACTCTAGTCGTACAAACTACTATTGTCTTTGGTCACTGGTTACTTGGTGACGATGCAATTTTGTTAAAAATGCAAATGAAATTCGAACATGTGGTTAAAAGCTCATCCGCGAAACACCTGTCAAGAATGTAATCGGTTTTGAAATACCACATACCTTATACAGTCGTATTCCCAATCCAATAACAATACAATGAGATACAAATACCTCGTATAAACTTTATTGTTCAACACCGGAAATGTCGAGTAACACAGGCATTCAATCAAACAGAAAGACATTAGACTCGCAATATCACTAACTGTATACGAAATTTTACCGTGGTATAATTGACAATGATCGAGAGAGATCACCCACCAATACTACGTCGAAGTGTAGAGGAGTCGTGTCTCTCGCAACAACCTTCGACCTTTCACACAAGTACTCCAATCGACGTTTAAATAACACGGATCATTGAGAGTACATTGTTTCGAACATGGTTCACAATAATCGATTTGAGCGTTTCACGTTCATACATATCCAAAAGTGTAAAATCTGAAAAGTTTCTTTCATGAACACAAGTGCTAATTTGAATTCATAAGGAGCCTAAAGGCAAGATCTAATAGGTACTGCTTCGATTCGAGAATTCCCGTGGTCGAGGCTCCGTTAGACTGGTCCGGAAGGAACTGAGAGGTTCGGAAAGAGTATAAATATGGAGGCAATTCATCGCAAAGGCAGTTTTTAGTAGAGAGCGTTAGATATTTTAATCAGTGGAGAAGTCTAAGTGTTTTGTAAGCGATTCATAAGCCAATGCAGTAGTATTGTAATGTGGAGTAAATAAGAATAGTTTAGTGTTGTTCGGATTATTATTTTAGTGAACGAACACAGCAATACCGTAACAATATTTACCACCAAACAATTCAATGATTCTTGTGAAACTTGTTGAATTATGGATCCCAACATCATATAAAATGCAGAATTCACAATTTCTCAGACCATATTTAATCGCATATTGCGTTATATAGATCTAAACATTATTTCATTAATATGATTGGGCTAACAACGTTTCTTTGAAATAACTGATTCAAACAATTCAAAATACAGATGAAGGAGTTAAAATGAAATGTAGAGATGATATGGTGATGAAAAACAAGTGGTTTTCCTCGTGTATTTCGATCGTTGAATTGTAAAAAAATAATTAAGAATATCTACATCCTTTTTCTGGCATTTCATTGAATTCTTTCAATTGAAGGAAAAATCCGATGTCTAAAAAAAGAAAGTTCACATTTTTCTTGGAGGCATGAATCTGTGAAGTGTCTCGATAAAATGATTCTCAAACTGAATTGATTTAACCGAGTATACCTGGGAAAAAAAGTCCCCTGAAAATTATTTCGGGAAAACAGTCGTGGGATGACTTGGTTTCCGAAGAATGAAAAGAGTTTTGGTCAAGATTTACGAAACTATCTCTGAACGCTTGGCATGATTTCAACTTTCTTTTGATTCATGTTGCATCGAAACGAGTTATTTCTAGATTTTCCTAGGTTACTGGGGCTTTCTAGGTGCTATACGAAAGCACAACTAAGTGAATTTCAACCAATTATGAACCAAAAATTCGCCCCTAATCAAAAATCATTTTTTCCCCGCAATTTTCAAAAATCGTGTCGTAGCTGAACGCATCTGAGGGGCCGTTCATAAAATACGTCACACTAAAATCAGCTAGAAATATTTCGTCACAAAAACTAAGACCCCCCCCCCCTGCCGAGTATGATAAATTCTAAATGATAGAAATTTATACGTTGGTTGGCCTTTGGTTTCAAGATATCAATAATCAATTTCAATGTGGATGGCCACAAATAATATACATACACATTTTACATAATCAGAAGGTTCAATGCTCAATAACACAATGAAACAGTAAAAAATCGCTTTATTTTGTTTCAAGATTTCTTTCATAGCAAAATTTTTCAATTTTCGTCAGCAATCTACTAAAAGAGTAGATTTCTACCAGAAGTGGTCAGGCTGGCTAGCGCACATGTGAAAAAATAATGAACGGCGAACGTCACGTTGCCGTATACCCCCCGTCCCCCTTGTCACATCTTGTCACACTCAGCCAGACCCCTCCCCTCCCCTTGTATGCGAACGTATTTTATGGACGGCCTCTGATCCCATGCTCAATAAAATAAAAGTTATATTTGATCCCAGAAATACGTAATTGATATCTTTCACAGAGTAACACATTGAATAAAATGTTATTATCCATGTTTGAATCAGCATGTGGGAGAAATAGAAACAATGCAAGTTTATTTTAATTCGTTTATTAGAATTATTCAACCAGGTATGTGGAAAACAAATCTCATTAGGATAATTTTTCAAGGAATGTGAAAAACTATAAACAATCGAATGTAAAATCGAATCAGAAGTTTATTCTTCTGAGGCTGGTTTTCCCACCTACTGTTGAGAAATTTGGCTGCTAGTCAAGTTCTCAACAGACGACCAGGACATTCGACTATTTATCGAAACTTCTCCTAGAGATCAATTACCCTAACACTAAACGGATATTTTTGCACTCGACGCGCGTTTTGCTTACTAAGTTAGCATCTCCCATCAATCTATTGTTGAGAAATTATTCAGAATAATCAATAATAACAGATGACGGACCAAAAAACTTTGCAGGTAGTGACTGCACTAGTTTACTGTCGAGAAAGGTAGCAAAACATGTCCATATAGAACCGATAAACTTAGGTATATAAACAGCTAACTATAGTCTTCATATTTTGTATCAATTTTTTCTCCTGGAGATGCTAACCTTGTTAGCGAAACGCGCGTCAAATGCAAAAATATCAGTTTAGTGTTAGGTAATTGATCTCTAGAAAAGTTTCAACTTTTACACCAAAGGTTCCAATCTTATCGGGCCTGAGACGAACAGTTTCTTAGAACTGTGATACAATTTTCACAAAATGTGTGAGACATTCGCGTGTCGCATTTCCACCTTTATAGTCATATACTTACTGGAACGTGAAAGAACAATTGTGCTAAACTTTTGACCACGCGTATATCTGCACTCTGGCGTATCCAGAAAATATACGGAAACGCCCAAATGCAGCTCAATAAAATTAAAATTGGCAAGATTATACGTTGCAAATCATATAACATCCTACGTCCTACACCCGAGACAACGGTATGATGGCTCGGCCAAGCCCCTAAAACTTCGGAATACATGTTTTATTTATCTAGATTGCATTCTACTTAGCCAACATCAGACAATGGTCATATAGGCGTGGGTTGGAATCGTGCGTCGAATAAACTGATCGACAAAAAGTGTGTTACGTGCTATTTACATTTTTACGTTGATTTCAGACAATAGGAAATATCCAGTTATTCATTGCATGTTGATCTGCATTCGAATAATATGAATCGACTGGGATAGTTCTTGTAGGTTTTGTTAGCGTTTCTTCGACAAAGAGGGCGTTTTTCTTCCGACAATCCATCCCAATGACCCAAGGATTTGTGTAACATAATCCAGCATAGTCATCAATATTTTCCCAGAACTTGGTTCAACTGGCACCTCTCCAGGTTTACAAAGGCATTCATATTCAAGTGGAGCAAGTCATAACACGTTCGCGAGAAGGCACATGGGAAATATTGATTATTTTATCCAATACGAATTATTTTGACGTTGAACAAAATATACGAAAGCGCAGAAGGGCCAAACCTTTCTCAAATTTTAATTTTGTATAATTCCGACTTTTATCTCGGATTTCCGATTTTTATCTTGGAATTCCGACTTCGACTTCTATCTCAAAATTCCGACTTCAAAAGTCTGAAATTTGACTTCGAAGTCGGAATTATAGAAAAATGAAATTTCAAAACAGTTTGGCCCTTCTACGATTCCGTGAAAATACCATTCATTCATAAGTCAAATTTATTATTATAATCGTAATGGAGCCTGTCCTGCGTTTACCTCGACTACGTGATTTCCCTTTGAACAGGAAGGATGGATCCGCCTCTGCTCCTTTCATTTATCAGTGATATAAGAAATAGTATTTAGTTCCCTAAGGAGTGTATTTTTTGCTTGCTCGGAAGCAACGACCATCCTAATTAGAGAGAGAGTGCATTTTTTGCTTTCTCTACCAGAATTCTGAGCTAGTGGAGCCAATGAATGTAGAATATGTAGATGATCCAAAAACCCTATATTTTTTTAGGAAGTCCTGTGTGACCGATGGTCCTCTGATTCGTCTACAGGCGAGTCTACAGGTTTAGTGACAGTCATTCAATATCTGAAGTTTAGCAGCGCCGAGCGCGGTTAGTACTTAAATGGGTGACCTCATGCAGGGAAAGATCGCGTCTAAAGCCCATGTAACTGCAGCAAAATAGAATATCATAGCTCGCAGGCAATATATCAATGAGCACATATTGCAGCATATCGAGGATATGCCGTCCTTCGAAGGGGACGTGAAGCCGGCGGTCCCGAGTTACCAGAAATTTCAGGAAAATTTCCGGTTGGGGGGAGTGTGCTCACCAGCGTCGGTAATTGGCCTTGGTAGCGAAAACAGGCCGACGTTAAATAAAAGAATTCAAAAAAAGTAGTTCGTCTGTTGGTGATACTTCGCTTAGAAACTTGCATTCTTTTCTCTGCCACACAGAAAAGTTGCTTATTTTTCTATATTTCAGAGTCGAGACTCTTCAAAAAAACTCGTTTTACCTCAAGCAGAGAAGAGATATCTTGAAAAGAAACTATCGGAATCACATATTCTATTTATCATCAAATCACTTCTAGATCTAGCAGTAGAAACAAAAACAACAAGCACATAGTATCCATGATCGGTACACTCTCCGCCTTCACACTCTTCACATACTTCCTGGTCAGATAGAAAATTCAACTTCTATAATTAGAATCCTTTCAAATAAGCCATATGTATGCACACCATCCAGCTGCGTATCTCGAAAAACTGACCTACATCTCGGCAACGGTTCAACGCATTGAATAATTGTTGTGCTCCCATCCAACTAATTTTTTCTAATTTCACGAAGATTAACCTGGTTTCAACAGAAGACGTAAAACGCATCGTAATCAAGAGGTAATAACTTGGTTTCACAGAATTTATCAAACGATTCATTTTGCTCGTAATTATAGATTAATGTAATCTGCAACAAGAACGTGTAATTACAGCAGGATGTCTTTCTTCACTGGATATGCGACGGACAGGATTAGCCTCAGTCGAGTACTGGAAATAATTTTCCTGGGAATATGAGTCTTGGAAATTGAATCGAGACAAGATGCTTAATCATTATTATTTATCTGCGAATCTTTAGCACATAAAAGGATACCGAGTACTCTAGAGATATACTGCAATAATTAGAGAGTGCATTATTATATAGGATACCCTACGATGAAGTAGCTGGTGAAAGATTTGCACCTCGATAAAAACTTGATATTCGTAGAGCGAACGAGCTGTTTGGCAAGGGATTTCTCAATGCAATTTCTTGCAGCTTTTCTTGCAAGTCGACCAAAGACGATTTCTCGTTAGCCACGGCTAAATTGTGATACCTTTTCCACAGTATACTCCTTTACAATACGATGTAACTGTTGTAAAGGGAAGTTTAGACAGCAAATAGAATAAAATAGTCATAAAATAAGGAACTAATTAAAAAACATTAAGAATAATCACATTTTCGTTTTGACAGTGGCTACAGGAACTAAACTCCTAATTGTTAAGTTTTTGATATTTTAAATTTTTATTCTATTACATATAACGAAGATTAACAGTAAATGATATTGTTAGGTTAGGTAGTTAGAACAATTTGAAACTTGGAACGTTAGGAACAGAAAATATTTCGGTCATGCGTATTATCAGTTTCTAAACAAAATAAAACAACATAGTGAAAGATGAAATATTTTGCTGTTATTCTTATTTTTTATTTTATATTATTTCTTATACGAACGCTTCCATAAAGATCTAGATGTTCCACTTTCTTGTTTTGTTTTATTTTGTTCCTTATTTTATTTGATTTGCTGTTTAAACTCTCCTTTATAGAGATCTTAATCGCTTGGGTTTGAGTCTCCCGGTCGAATCAAGTTGTAGGCGTTTTCGTTACTATCATAAACTGCTATTTGGAATACAGACAGAAGAAATAATTTTCTTAAGTCTTGTCGAATGTCACTGACAAGAACTGACGCTAGCAGGTTAAAACAGTTAGCTGCCTTGCAGCTAAGATTTTAGAATAGTCATGAGATTAGTGAATGCAATGATGTATATGGAGTGGAAATGGAAATATGTTTCTTTTTAAGTTCGGAAGAGAATTAATTGGTACTAGATCATACCAACTCATTTTTTCCAAGACGATTGAGTATCTCAAAAACGAAAAATAACATCAGCCTCTCAACTAACAATAGCGCAATCATAATGTGCTGCTAGCAGTCACAGGTCACATGATGCACAATTTATCCCTTTCGATCAGTGTATTGGGATCAATAGTTTCGAAAAGTTGAAAAGGTTTCGAATGTTGAGCAATTATTTATATGGAATCTCTTCATTATTATTAATATTATGTCAGAAAATCGATAATGACCACAATAGAACGTCAATTCAGATTTACGCGACATCGGTGTTACGTCAAACATTTATTTATTATTTATTGTATGCATGGATATTGCGAACACGTCTTTGATAGTGTTTCTGCGGTTGTATGAACGTTTTCTGTGGTGGATTGAAGCGGGTGTACGGTTACTATCGAAGGGACTGACAATAGGAACATTTCGAACTTTAATACTTACAAAATACATTATTAATATTATTCCTTACTAGCCTTCCTTCTTAGTTCCTCGACATCCGATAGCTGAAGAATCAACAGAAAAAAATCCAGTTTTTTGCATGGAGAATAAAACAAACACTTCAATTAAAACGGCTGCGACCCTTCATGAGATGGGAGAATGGCAGTTATAATGCGCACTACTACATGTACCAGAAACGAAGTTCTTTTCAATACAGATTTTTCTCACTTCATTCATTTCCTTCTTGCTTTTTTTGAAAAAAACATTCTCAAGCTATTGAGAATTATATGGACTGGTGTTGGAGTATGAAGTAGAGGTATATAATTTCAAATATATTCAAGATTTTTGACATACAGAGTAGTCTGACCAAAAAGTATGGACCTAGCTTTTCTCCTTCATCTGGAATTTGAAGCAAAAAGGCTCGGACATGTGAAGTTTGCTTTTGAAGGACACCGAGAAGGACACACTATATTTTAAATCTCCGACTTCAAAACTCTAAAATTTCATATCATGTGAAAAGGTACAAAAATCTATTTCCAATGACGCCCCATTCATTGAAATTCATCCAAACATTCAATGCAAAATCGCCGTTGAGAAAATCAACAAGACAATTTGGGCACTGATGAAAATTTTGATTGCACTTAAATTCCCCATTCATGGTTTGCTTTTTTGTCGTTGAAGGACATTCATTCCGATAAAATGATTTGTATGTTGCAAAGTTAGTTAGGAAGTTTGTTAATACCTTAATCGTCTGTAATGTGTAAGTAAGTAAGTAAGTAAGTTATTTATTATCCCAAGAAACATTACATGTTTATAATTAGGGAATAACTATAAGCACAAAATCATGATAAGTTTTGAGGAAAAAAAAAACATACAAAATTTAATTTAACACCAACAATTTCAACAAAATCTATAATATTGAATGGAAACAAATTGAACACATTTCCAATCCATATAGATCAATCCAACAACTTGTTCACTTTTACCACCATTGTTAATGTTTTGATTCCCAATACCAAAATCTAATTTGTATTTTCCATCAATACCCAAATTATTGGGTGCATGTTTTCCATGCCGTTTTCTCATAAATTCTTTAGGTGAATTTCAATTGATAGAACGATAATGTTGTGCCTGTTCTCGATCCCACTTTCCATTTGAAATTTTAGGGTTGTGACAACTCCTCGCTAGGGGCTTGAACGCATCTATTGAAAAATATGTCTCCCTCAAAATCAAACTCTATGTGTCCGAACATTTTCACTTTAAATTACAAACAGAAGATGAAAGCTAGGTGCATACTTATCGTTAGACCACTCTGTATGCTGTGGAGTATTATAACAATTTCACTGAAAACACCTCAATATTTCAATACCTACTACATATACAAGAAATCTCCAGTGAAAGTTATGAAACTGAAATATAATATTTTGGCTTTGTTTCGCTGATTTGTTTCGAAACGTTAAGTATACGATTATCAGCGATAGTGTAACATTAGATTAGCATTCTTAGTACGTTTAATGGTATTTTCTTTCGATTCCTATTGTCTGTGAACGATTTGCAGAACCTGTTATACTTTTTTCTGCTGAATGTTCTCGGCATGTCCTGGTCAGTCTCTGACGTAAGCGACTTTCGCAATGAAGGCATGCAAGGACGTTAGTCCGCCGAATGTAAAGTTGGGTGGATATGTAGGTGGTTATTTATTATAAGAATTGAATAAGATAATTTAAACAAAGATACTGGTAATAATTGATGACATGTTTGTTATTGACTAAACAATTCATAATACAATTTCTTTTGTATAACATCACCAAGCAGCATGAATGTATCCAAACTTCGGTTTCAAATGGGTTTTTGGGTTCGAAATGTTTTCATTTTCGTTAACCAACTGACTTCCAACTACGATTTATGATTGAAACTATAAATATATCAACAAATTACCGCTGACCTGGAATGATAATTAGCATCTCTTGATAACTGACAGCTGAACTGACCCCCAATCTAACTACTGCCATTTACTCCAACTTTTCTATTGTCATTCTATACTAAAAATTAGTGGTTCAGAAAAAATGTTAAGTATATATTATCTCGAGATTATAGATTAATATACAACAGATGTATTCAATCAGTGTTAACACTCAACACTCACGTCATCGCCAACATGCGGTTATAAACGACGAAAATTTTGTTGCATTAAATGAATTCTTGGAATCGGATTAGTTCATTTGGTAAGTGGTTATTTGTACTTCACTTATTGATAGTTTCATACTCATCTAAATTAGAGACACGACTCCAACAGCTGGACTATTTCTCAAGTGTTTATCCTTCGAAATTTTCGTGTAGGTATTCACTAATGTCGAACCAACCATATTTCACGTTCAAAAAGGTAGTATAGTATATAATAAACAATGCAAGTAGTGTCAGTGAACTTGAGCAAACGTTCATAGTCTGTGCCTTTTCATTAAAAAAAAAGATTATTCACTAGTCTATTTCGATGAAAAAACTTCATATACTTATGTCGAAGTTGGGGAAAAAAATATTTTTTTTTCATGTGAACTCTAATGTAACCCTTGATAGTTTCGTGGACTAAATACACATCTCCTATGTATCAAAAGGTGCTTTCTGCATACAATTTAATATTTTATTCTTGCATCCCTATTGGATTTGCACACGACCATTTTAAAGAGGGTAGTGAGGCGCCACTGCTCCTTTCAAAAACAAAATAATTTTTAAAATCCTAGTTCGTTTCTGTGCAAATCTTGTCTCCTAATTTTTTTCGTTTGATGTACGGTAATAGCCTACAAAAATGAAATTCATTTAATTTGCCTCACGCGAAAAAACAGATTATATATCTCGAAAAATAGTAGCATGAAATACTACAATAGTATATATGAAATCGAATCCTCAGTTGAACAGTGGGAGATTTTCTCAAAATTTTACCCACATAGAGAAAATGTTGACGAACTATAAAATTTTTTATGAGAAAAAATTTCTTGAATAATGACAGATTATCATGAGAGCCATGAGGAAATCCCTGCATCATTATTTTCAAACTTAATTTCAAATTGAAAAAAAACTAGGTTCTGTTTTCTTCTGATTGGGGGTCTGATTATTTGTTTTCCATCACAAATCAAATCATATCGTCTGCAATATGACGACGATCCAAATCTCCCAGAGAGATGAATGTATTAATTCACTTATCCTCATAATTGTAAGGAAATGCGAGATAGGCTCGCTATAACGCGAGTGAAATTTCAGGATTTCTTCAAGGATTCCAGGTGGAAATTCTGGATTTCAACATCAATTTCACCTTGATTTCTAATGAATTTTGTACACCAAAGTGAAACACCCCTGTATACTGAATTGCATTGTGTAGTTACGATTACCAATTATGGGTATTGTTGGTATATGTGTATTTGTATAAGAGGATTCCAAGGCTTCTCGAATTCAAGAACAGTCTACAGTGTGGAGTGTGGTCCACTAAGTCTGCAACAAATGGGAAACCTTTTTATTATCGATTTCTCAGAAAATTTTATTCTTGACAAAAGTTGGTACATGTTCCAAAACTATACCAAGTGTACCTGAAATGGCTTTATGACAATCACCATACAGGATAGGCCGAAAAATATATATTTCGTTCAAGAGTAAAGTACCCTTATTTCAGAAAATATAGAAATATGTTGAGGAGAAAAGTTGCTTACAATTAAAAGTTATGTTCAGATACGAAATCATGGCCTGCTATTCGAATTTTTTTTTTCTTTTGGAAAATTTTGAATTTCCCCCGTATGATACATATTTTTACTATTTTGATTCAATATGTATTTGAAGTAGCTACAATCAAATCGGTTTGGAGTATTTCTTATCAAATTAAAGTGAATTTGTATAATTTACATGGATTTGTATTTTTTTAGGTGACCGTCAACTTCTTGTTTGTTGCAACGATATTCAACAGAACTCTAAAATAACACAAATACTTTTTTTAACGAGGCAAATACTTTACTAACTACATAAAAATATTTGTGTTATTTTAGAGTTCTGTTAAATATCGTTGCAACAAACAAGAAGTTGACGGTCACCTAAAAAAATACAAATCCATGTAAATTATACAGATTCAGTTTAATTTGATCAGAAATACTCCTAACCGATTTGATTGTAGCTACTTCAAATACATATTGAATCAAAATAGTAAAAATATGTATCATACGGGGGTAATTCAAAATTTTCCAAAAGAAAAAACTAATTCGAATAGCAGGCCATGACTTCGTATCAGAACATAACTTTCAATCCTAAGCAACTTTTCTCCTCAACATATTTCTATATTTTCTGAAATAAGGGTACTTTACTCTTGAACGAAATTTATATTTTTTGGCCTATCCTGTATGGTGATTGCCATAAAGCCATTTCAGGTACACTTGGTATAGTTTTGGAACATGCACCAACTTTTGTCAAGAATAAAATTCTCTGAGAAATCGATAATAAAAAAGTTTCCCATTTGTTGCAGACTTAGTGGACCACACTGTATATAAGGACAAAAATATTAGCTGCTTCTTGATTTCAATAGTTTCGTTTTCATTTCTTGTTGATTATAGGTAAGATAAGTAGGTTACACCAAATACATTCGGAATCAAAAGAAAGAAAGTTCTATCCGCTTATGTATGTAAATAGAAAAAAGGAAATTATGCATAGCTTCTTCCTCGAAATGATTATGCATATTTGATTCATTCGAAGAGAGATACAAGTCATTACATAAATTGCATTTCCAAACACTCAAATTGAATCAAATCACAGTCTAACGATGTTAACATTTAGATTGACCCAAAAACAGGATTGCGAAATGACAATTTTTGCAATGCATATCTTGTAAATTACACTAATCTTCACATAAATGACATAATAATGTGCAAACACGCTTGAAACTCCTACAAATTTGATGACATATTCAGTTGCAAATTTGGTGTTAATATAACTTTGTAGCCGTATTTCTTAGCAGGTATAACTTAATACCTTGGAATCAATGTTTCCAACCGCACGGAAGCGTAAGGCGGAAATGTCATTTTTTTTATTAATTTCGTGTTGTAACTTGATTTTCGGAGAAAAAAAATTGCATGCCCGCTCTGCGTTTTCGTACATCTGACATAAGTATATGCGGTGTAAGTGGAATTACCCGTTATGGTTAACATCAAGGTAATTGATATGACTACGGAGAAATACCTTAATTAAAATATCGAAATGTGATTCACTGCTGGGTGTAGAATTCATACGTATATTAAAAACCAAAGCGTTACTTCAGATCAGGTCAAGAACGATTAACCGCAAGAAGTAATTTCATATGAAACCTTTTCCTTTATTAAACAATACTTTTCAACTTTAGGTTTATAATAACGTGACCATTTATTTTATTGTTTGCCAAACCAGGATATCTACGGAATTAGATAATGACATTTTTTTTTGTGGTCTACGAGTTCCTAAAATACTTATTTTGCCAGAATTGGCGGCCCCGCTGGGGGCACCGGGACAGACTGCCTGAAACCGGGACGTATGGTCACGTTATTTATAAACCATTTTGAACAGTTTTGAATACAAACGTGAATATCTTTGTGAGGGTTGCTACAGGGGAGTGCCAAGCTCGGTGCCAAGGTAGGTTGGAATTGGAATGAAAAAATAAGAGCAATGAAATTCTACAACAATATTCATCAACATCTTTCATTCCTAATGAATTTCGCAAATTTTCAATCGTTTCCGAAATAAACTATCCGAAAACGGTTTTTTTTTCTGAGAAATATGCTTACTTTTTCTGTTGATTGATCCTTTAGATAAAGTGAGTTCCATTAAAGTAAGTGTGCATATTCAGTGTGGTCAATTAAGTGTGCAACAAAAGGAAATTATTTCACGACCTCTTTTATTTTATTATTTTTTGATAACTTTTTTTATTTTTCCACTAGGAGATTTTTGAAAAATATGTTTCAACAGAGGCATATACAGTGCATGCCTTCACCTGAAAGAGAAAAAATTTAAATAAATTTCACAAATTTAAATATGCCTCGACTTGAGAAAATTCATGCCGAAATGATTTGATTGTGGCTACTTTGTTAGTACTCGGTACTTGGGAAGTCTAAAATAGAATACTCAAAAATCATATCATTCAAGAGAAATTGAAATTTGCCCAAAAAATAAATAGAATTAGAATAATAGGTCTGTATTTGAGTATAACAGTAAAAAACTTTTCATTTTATTCCTCTGAGAAAGATACTGGGACGAATTTGATATTTTTTGACCCACCCAGTATGCTGATTTATTTGAAACCATTTTGAGTATATTCAGTTATCGAACATGCAGTTACTTTTGGTCGTACTCAAATTTTTAGTGTGCAAGTAATAGAACCAATTTCTATTCGTTACACACAGAATGGACCACACTGTATAATATATATATATATATATATATATATATATATATATATATATATATATATATATATATATATATATATATATATATATATATATATTGGTCCATTTATGAAAGGTAGAAGCTCGTTTAAAGAAAGTTATAGAGAATGAGATTTTCTTCAAGATTATGTTTATGAGTGCCAATTTTTTTTCACAGTCCCAAGTCATACCAAAATTTGACTCTTTTTGGTGAAAACGGATGGAAAGTCGTAAAATGCAACAATGCTGAAAGCTGCACGTAATTTCATAAGTTTTCTTGGTAATATGGAATATTTTGGCCTATCCTAAACGTTGGGACTTTCAGTATGTTCACTTCCTAAGCGCTCAGAACAAGTTTCTGAAAGTAAAGCTAGCAGCTCACACACAAGGTTATGTTTTTCTTACTATCATTGTCAAGCATCTATGCTCAATTCACTTCTTTCTCAAATCAGTAAAGGAACGATTTGTTCAGGTCAGTCTCAATTTACCTACACAGTAGGTGAATGACTAATACCTGTCAAAAGACAACAACTCCCCTGACTAAAATCATCGACTTCGAGTGCCCGTCCCAATAATCGCCAAAAGCATATGCAGGAATTTCTTCTGCGAAGAATTCTGTACAGACACCTGTCGGATATAATCAAACGTCCTTGGTGGTATTGGCCAGGGAGTAGTTGTTTTCTGACAGATGTTAGTCCTCCAATCGACTGTGTAGGTGAGTTGAGACTGGCCAGAACTATTTATTCCCTTAGATGAGACGATTTATTATTGTGGTCACCGATTATGAGAAATTAATTCTACTTCTACTTATCCGATAGCATATTGTCAGCTCGCTCCCGGACAAATAACATTCTTTGACATCAAATCGAGTTTCAGTTATGAAACTGTAACAACGTAATAGGACGAGAAAATGTTTGTGATCAGCTTTAAATTTGCCATCGGTGGAAATTTTGTACACAACAAAATACAGTCTCAACTATCGTATATCATACCTTTTTTCCTACTGTCATCGCAAGTCTCCTCCAGCACTGAATTACAATCCGAATCGTAACACTCCGATAAAATGTTACCAGTCCTTCTTTTCCTGATCGCGTAGGTATGAACGGGCACTATCAACTTGGGTCTGGGAATAACGAAATCGTTCGGTTCACAACCACCTCTAGGCGACACATTTACAGTCCTCTCTCGCATTTTCGGCTGCTGCGTCACCACTTTATGTTTGGGCACGGAACCTTTCTTGTACAGACTACTATACACCTCCTTGTAGTCGCCATCCGCCGAAGAAGTAGAAGACTTCGCAGAGCATCGATCACTCGAAGAAGACGAAGACGGGTAGATGTTTTTGGGAGGAAGCCGTTGTCTAGGTTTTTCAGAGTGTTCGTAGTACCCGCTATCTGCCCTCTTCAGTGCGGCTGCCTGCTTTAACTTTTCCTCCTCAGCGTTCACGATATATTTGTTCTGATCATCTATCCAAGTGCTGACCCGTTCTTGAGTGACTTCCTCAGAGTCCGAAGCTTCCTCGGTATTTTTTCGCAGGACATCAATCAATTCTGGTAACGGATTCGTTATGATTCGTGTAGTATCGTTCCCTATTTCGGTGCTGACCTCATCGAACCTCACAGATTTCTTCATGTGTTTCTGCAGATCTTCTATCACAGTACTGAATTGCTCTGTACTTTGCTGAGACATCAGCAGCTTCTTTCTCGGTTTGGCTTTCGGAGCTGACGCAACGGTCTTTTTTGGCTGCTTATTCGACTGGGAGGGCAAGAAGTATTCGCCCATCTCTTCATCCAGGTTCTTCAAATTCTTCGAATTGATTCTTGCCAGGCACTTGTCACTGTGGTATTTCAACCGCATGCTGTCTTTGCCAGTTTTAGCCTTCACAGGTACGGCGTACATGTCTTCGTCCTCTCTGTTGATTTCGTCGAGCATATTCTGGTACTGACCCAGCCTACTAGATATGGTTCCATCCAAGCTTTTGTGGCTATATTTATCCCACGAATTCGAAGCGGAGCTATGATTGGACAAAGATTTCTGCGTGTCTTCCCAGTTGGCCTCGTACTGTTGACTCCTGACTTTATTGGAGATGTCCATTTCCAGCCATGCTGGATCGTTGATGACAGCCTTCCCGGGGTAGTGCTTAATCTTCATTCTGGCAACGATGAAATGTCTCTATCAATATCAAATGACACTGTACACCACAGAGGATATCGATTTCATTTTCGACGACATTGTGTATTTTGTTCGACTTGCTCTATTTATCACTGAATCTGAAAACAATGACTATTAGGGATATTTGCACATATTCGTACAACATAATGAGGCATAGCTGATTGTATTCCATTGACCTGTTTCGAAAACTAGAATGAAACTTTTTTCGGTTGTTAACTCGAACAATAGAGATTTTGTTGTGCTGGACTGGTTCAATCTTGTAAGCGTATCAAGTTTCACTTTGGTGCGAAATCAGGATAAAATGTATGAATTTATATCGGCATTGAGGTGGATAACCAGAGAACGATAGAAGATTCATGATTATTGCGTTTTAGTTTTGAATAATTTTATAAGAGAGAGATCTCAACACTGCCATAATTATTTTATGGGTACATCAATGATTATCTATACTTTTATGATTATTCTTCACTATTTTAGAATCGTAAATTTGATAGTTGATATCATATTGTAAACAACAGAAAGAAGACCTGACTACATCTAAAAAACGAACAATAAACAGATGTATTCCAAAGTCATGTTATGAAACTCACTTGTTTAAGATACTCCAAGGTGCAGAGTGATGACAAACCCGGTAAAAATAATTTGAAAATGTTAAAATGTTAAAGAGTACTAATATGATATAAAACGATGTTTCCTGGCTGGTGATTAGCGATTGTTGAAAAAAACGGATGTTCAGACCTGGCATTCATATCGTTAAGACCGAATTATGTGCTTTGTTCTGGTTTTAATTCAAAACAGAAGCGATCATAATCAATGAACGGATCCATGATAAAACAAAAACACCATCACTTTTTGTCTGGATAGTCGGGCAGCATGGCATAAAAAACGCTGTTGATACAACGGAAGAACTTAACACTGGGGATGTTGGAACAAACCAAGTACTCAGTTGAGCTATTATGATGTGATTTTCTATGTGAATTTTGAGAGAGGTGAAACACAGAGTAAATATTAAGCCGAGTGTAATTGTAAAACAATGGCTGCTAGAATCTCAGAAACAAAAATGAGGGAAACTAGTAACTTATCTAAGAGGCAGAGGAATTTCCTATATATTCAAGATATTGGTTCTTTCAAAATCAATGAGTGATGTAATAGGAAGATTTGATAGATTCTTATGTATATATAAATATATACATTGTATCCTGCCCATCCAGGTATTATGTAGAAATTGATGTTTTCACGGATCTTCGATATGCAAGATGAATTTTCTGGGTTTTTATCCGTTCGGTATCTCCTGATTTGTTCGACGTTTCGATTTCCATTTTGAAATCATTCTCAAGAACTGTGAGACGAATATCTGTCCATACCGTCGTGGTCAATCACTCCCCTTACGAAGTAACCAAGCAAGACTAAGCAAAGACTTCAATTGTCTGTTCTCCATAGAAACTGGTATTTATAATGATTCTCCTCAGTCATTATCCGACTAGGTCCAATATTATTGATGATTATATCATCAACCGCTCTAAGGTTGTATCCTGCCCATCCAGGTATTATGTAGAAATTGATGTTTTCGCGTATCTTCGATATGCAAGATGAATTTTCTGGGTTTTATCCGTTTAAAAAAGGCAGTCGAAACGTCGAAGAAATCAGAAGATACCAAACGGATAAAAACCCAGAAAATTCATCTTGCATATCGAAGATCCGTGAAAATATCAATTTCTACATATAATATATATATATATATATATTCTCAAAGATTCTACTTTTGTGTGTGGTGCCAGAATGTGGCAACGGCATGAGTAACATAATTAAAAGTTTCTATGACAGAGCCCAAATCATATCATATAATCCAGAAATTCGAGACAAGGAAATATATATACCATGAAAAATGTACTCAGAGAAAATGCTTATCCTAATGAATTTGTTCATAGAACCATCCAAAAGAGGCTCTCAGAGAGCAATAATCGACAAATTCCTCAGATGAAATGACTATTCATAGTTTATCAGAACAAATTAAACATATGGGAAATGAATTCAATATATGAGCAATATCCAAAATAGGGAACACGATCAGATCCATGTTGAGAACAGAACACAGAACAGAATTTGAAAAACTGTATTCATTCCATTTGTATGGGGAAGTGTTTATACTGGCGAAACATCAAGACCATTAAGAATAAGAAATGCTGAACATAACAAACTTGAGAAGACGAGAAATAGATAAGTCGAAATATTACATATTACATATACACATACTATCATCAAAACACACAAGTTGGAATTGAATTATATCAATCTACTCATGACTAAACATACTGAAACAAAAAGGAAACCCAAAAAAGGCATTTGTTCATTATTAAACAGAAATGAGGAGATTGCTACTTGCTCATTGAATATAGAACAATGTTGGACGCCTCTTTCAAAGAGGAAAGTTGAACTGGGATGATTCAGTCAGGTTACTTATGCCAGTGTCACATTTTGACACAATACACAAAACTGGAATTTTTAAAATACTCTTTGCAAAAGGTTGGAAAAGGAATCAGAGTGGTTCCTGAAACGTCGCCACGGGAAATTATAAAATATTTTCAATTTTTTCTCAATTTCAATCTATAAACTCGTGAAGAATTTGATACGTAACTGACCAGACAGTCGCCAAGTTCGTTTTTCCGTTATATAGCAGTTACGTATCGGGCCAAATATACCAATTTGCTCCATAAACAGATATAAAAATTTTAAGCTTTCTCATTTCCAGGGGAGAGAGAACACACAAAATGGATATCAGGACATTCTTACCTCCTCGAATAACACTAACAACATTTGATGAGGAAATTCCTTTCGAAATCCTACAATTTACTAGCTGTGTGGAGAACGAACCTTCTGTTTCATATCGGCTGAAACCATCGGGACCATTATTTCATCCAAGTATTTAAATAGTATTTCCTATTGGCGGATTTTGATTGCGGGGATCTAGGAGTTTGACGCTGAAATCCTTCTTTGGATAAAATCAAATTTTACCAGGAGCCCAAAACGACCTAGAGAATATTTGACCACTTTGATGAAGCTGAAGCTGGTAATACAATAGATATGTAACAAAATATGATAAAAATAACTGCTTGATTTTTTGAAATTCATTCATTAAAACCTATATGCTAGACAATTAGGACTATGATCTTTGAAAAGACCTACATCAATAATTGGAAATGGAGGTATCTCTTTCGACTTGACTGATTAATCAACGCATTTTGATTAGTTCCCGAAGAGTCAGAGATAGTGTGTTTCGCTGTCGAGAAAAAGTGAAATTAATACATCTGGTCGTTGTACTACTTATCGTTATAACAACATTTTCGATGGATTCAATGCAATTTTGTGAAATAGAAAGTTTCTCACTGCGCTATTGATCATATCGAATTTCCGGCAGAATGAGGCATTTATTCAGTGAGAAAAAAGATGATTGATAGATGGGAAGGCATTGTCATCGAATTGACAGCGAAATTGCCGACGAACGATCAATGCATTCCCTGAGTACACGCCTAGTTTTATGAAACCTTTTCGGGTTGTTGGGATTTCCATATGGCAGATAAAAACGAATATTTCTAGGAATATCGATATTACTATAATTGTATTAAGGTAATTATTAAATGTCTCGCCATTTTGTAGTAGGAGAAGATTTTGATTTCATATTCTAGTGTTGTAAAGTATTCGTCAGGAGTTCCGAAATGATGAATCGCAAGCCCCCTTAAATTTTTTTCCAGATGGCGCCTAGTCGCCATATTGAAATTTTCTTCTGTCAATTTTACTCCTAAATATAGTATTCATGCATCAATTTCATTATCGTAAATTTCAATTTTTTGAGTTGACCCGTTCAAAAAATTTAAATGTGGGGAAATATTGATGGAAATCACTGTATATATTTTATTCGTCTAGAATGAAAGTTGAAGTGTCTCGCTTTTCGTTTGTCCATTTTTTTGTTCACATCTGCCCCTTGGATTTTCCGGTAATGTTCTTTCTACTTTTTGGGTTGTTGCAATTCATTCTTGTTTTGTTGTGATATTCATTCTATAGATGGGGCTAATGAAGCTCAATAATTTTTTTCACTTATTTCTAGTCTAGAATTTGATTCATTGGGGAGCTGGCCCACGTCCTGATACTGATTCACTGCTTCCTCTGCTGATCTATTCTATACTCCCTGTCAGAACATATTATCTAGCTTGTTCACCTCAATAACTCCACTGTAACTCCTTAATCTTGATATTGACCCTCTCCATATAATATGTTACAACCTCTGGTTTCTCTCATTTCTAGTGCTGAGTCGTTTCTCTAACATTTCAGATGAATGTATTTTATTTCTTTCTTCGACTTGTAAAGGTAAGTGAAACCATCATAAAATAGATCTAATCTCCCAAAAGTTGGAAGTCCACCTAGGTGAATTATTGTGAACTGAATGATATTTGATACAACCGTGCTCTGTATCATGTTCTTGAATTACTTCGAGTGCACTCAATACCATACTCAATATCATTGTACCGTCTGCGTCTTTTTCAATCCCTCCTGACGTTTGCATTTATTCGTCATATTTGCACAATTGTACATGTGAAGTTGATCATGATCCGTCCTCTATTGCGTATATTTGTTTTGTGAAAAACATTCTTGTTTGTTGAAATTCATCATTTCCTGAATATACTTTCCTTATTTTGACGGAAACTCAATTATTTATCAATCCATAAAGTATCACCAGTAGTATTATTTCTTTCGATTTTGGTTCATTGAGATATCATAGTGTGAGGGTTCAACAAATATTATAAATCAATTCGAAATGTATGTTATTTATTCGATAATAAACGATTATACATATATCTCTATTACATAAAATTGAAAAGGAACTGAATATCCCAATCACTGCTATTACGTTACCGACAAGGTGACAGTAGGCTAGGAAATCCTTGAGACAGCATATATCTAATCTAATATTTGTATAGTGTAAAGACTAATTATATTTCATTAATGACAAATGTTACTTCATATCCGTATTGACAGAATAATTTCCTGTATGTGTAAAAAGTATATGTGACTAACAGGTATTTCAGGAAATGGACAACGATTGACTTAACATGTCCCTCGAAGTGGAAGATATGAAACTTGATATTTTTTCAAATATTTTGAATTGAACTGAGAGGGGTTCAGAGGTAAACGATGTCGATGCTGATAGCAGAATATTCCCACATACAGGATAACGAATGACAGAGACGATGAAAAAACGTATACCGACAAGCATTTACATAAACTGAATCAAGATCACCTCAATTAGTTGAATCGTTCCACATGAACCGTGGGACTATTAAGCGACACTAAGCAATGAACAAAAAAAAGCATACCAAGCATATTAAAAGAAATTAAATTGATGCTTGATCGTCGATTGAATTGATGCTGTTTTAATGGTCGGCTTCCTAGAGAACCTACGACTTACTCAGCTATTTGGGTTAGAAGATAGCGAACGGTCTCACAATTAGTGATTTGTTTATTAGTTCAGATAAACTTATCGCACTTCTCATGTGAAATGTAGGATTGAAACGGCTGGGAGAGTTACACAGGCAAAAATAAATGGTCTGTTCTCACTCTCAAATGTATTGACCTCTCCTTTATAACTGACTGATAGCAAACAAGTTGCTGTTTTTTGTTAATGTTATGAAAATGCATACGCATCATTGGGTACGCTTGAGAGAATGGAGATATTGAGATTTTTTCTTGATAACGATTTGAGAATGAAAAATTCACTGATTTCATTGAAAGTGTTGATCTCGGTTGATAACGAAAGTAATTATAAGAGTTGTAAGAAGTACCAAATTAAATGAAAAATTGTATATATAACAGGAAAGTGACAATGCAAAAGTTTGTTTTTTGAAAAGAAGTATGTCCAAGATATCATGTGGATAGTTGAAAGAATTGTAGGACGGCTTCCTATACTGATTATGTTATGTCTCGCAGGCGAATAAATGCTTTTTTGGCAATTGTGTTGACAAGCCACCGATTTGGTTCGCGATTTCCTGGCGAAATGTTGATTTTACGCGTTGTCCAATGAAAATATCAGAATCGATTGAAAAAGTGTAAGACAATTGGCGGAAACCTTGGCTAACGGTTCGGTTCGCAATTCCATTTGTGGTTTTTGTGTTATAATATACTTCTATTTCTCACTGAATAGGATTGAATGTCGATTTTTTATGTTGGAATATGTGTGCCATGTGAGGTTGCAAAATGTAGTGAATACTCGCATACAACAAACACTATTTCACAAAACCTTGCAATAGTGTTACGAGATACCGATTTTGACCGACATAGAAATATATAATGAGATACTACCTAATCCCAGAAATATAAGTTGAAGAATGAATTCAAAAATTTATTGAAAGAGTATTATATATTGAAGAAATATTAAAAACCTTGCATTGTAAATTCGATTTGAAAATTTCATATTTTACTGATTTGACCAGCTCTTCCATCACTTGTTTGTTAGTGTATAATGTATTGTTGTGCCAGTTATTTATGCTGGACTTCATATTTCATTGCATTTCTTTCATATGTTGTGATATATCATACATCTTTCCATATCTCTTCATAAGCAAAATGGTTTCTTGGGATTAATTGAACGCACCACACTTGGAAGACAATGCGCAACACAATGCTAACAACGAAGAAGAAGCCTAGAATCCTTTCAATAATTCTTGTTTCAGGAGAACACCCATTCCTTGGTTTTCAATGATGCTCCTTTGCAAGGAAAAAACTCAATGAACCAATAAACAATACAGTTGTTTATCTGCTCTTTTTTTCCATTTTCTCCAAGCAAGCACCGATACTAGCAACCAGTTGATGTGTGCTACGTGATCAGTCCGGTATACAAATTTTTCGCCATTCTATGCAGTGCTATAAAGAAATATCAGACTTTGTTGAACTCTTATGACTTTATCTCAATACTCCAACGGACTGGATGGAGCATATCGTGTGTATGTTATTTCTTCAATTTGACCACCGAAATTATAAAACAGGAAATGTTTGCATACCTACGTGAGAATACGCAATTTCACCCAACAAAGTAACCGATAATGTGAACTACATGGTGATTATTGTGAAACCCTGATTAGCGCACGTAATGTAATTTACAAACCCATAATTGGTTCGAATGAAGCTATCGTTTCTGAATACCCTGCTCAAAAGATTAATATTGAATTTGATTGAATACATTGTTATAGCAATTATTCCGATACGATGATATAACCAACGCTTCGTGAAGAATTTCATAAAATACTTGTTGATAATACTATCAAAGCCGATATTGAAGATGGATATGAGAAATTCAGATTGGTATTGTTCTTGAATAGATTCATTTGGATACACATAATGATTGCATTTCACAATTACTTGATGTGATGAAAAACAACAGAATCGATTGAATTCTGGAAAAAATATGTGAAGTGAGCAGAACAATCGAAAGGGACCTTAGAGATGATTTTACAAAAAAGAATGAAATTGATTGAGGAATAATCAAATGAATTGTGAAATTGAAGAGAGAGAGAGGGGAAGAAAATGAACGGTAATAAAGTGAATATGATAGGTTATATTGATATTATAAGGAAATAATATATTTCTCTATCCACCACGGTGATTACATCTTCCATTTCCTACTTAACTGAATACTATTTCATGAGGTACAAAACTTATTGAATGATTGACTAAGTGTATGCGGAATGAAAGATGATATATTACCTTCAGACGAGATAAGTTATCACAAGAGGACACTTTGCTCTACCGCTAAATTCTTGAGAAAAATATTCTGATTCTAATATTTATCTTTTAGCTCATGAGTGTTTCGATTGGACATTCGTAGCAAGAATAGAAAAGGCGAGCATAACAACTGCAGCTTGCACAGGACACAATCATGTATCCCCAAAGCATAATAGTTGATACTTTCATAACTCAATTTAATGTCTAATGAAAAGACAGTTGTTATTCAAGGAGAATGAAAATCCAAATGAAAACTATATACACCGAACAACTGTCGGAATTCAATGGGAATTTAAGTAGCGATGGGAGTTCTGTAATCTAAAGTGGCTAGCTCAAAGGCCTGTTCAAGAGAACCACTCGTGATTCCACGCTGTCTACTATAAGTAACATTTCCGTTAACTGAATTACGTCCAATTAACATCGGTTCTTTTCGTATTTACAGTTTTCATTCACCGAAGTTATCAACATCGATACAATACATATCCGCATCATTCGAAAACAATGTAAAAGATTAATCTATCATTTCGAAAAAACCGTTCTTGATTACTACGACGTTTATTATGCATGAAAGAGAAGGATTGTTTTGTTGAAAACAATCGTCCAATGCTAATTGCAACGTAATCTCTAGTAAGAATACCTTTTCGACTATCCGAAAACATACCTGACAAGTAGAGCAAGAAGAATTGTATAATGGAATTGTTGATTTCGTAAAGTTTGTTGGTTTTACTCTTTCGAAGGTCGTGTTGATTACTTTTTTAATGGGAAATTGTGTAGCTTTGGATGTTCTAGTGGAATATGTATCCTAGAATTTCTCATCGATAATTGGGGGAGTAATATTCTATTCAATATAATATTTCGTCAAATTTACTAGGCAACGTTTTTGAAGGGGTCGAATTCGATGACCTTGCTTTCCTTTTCATCACACCATACGCCATCGTTACATTACAAATTCGCTTCGAAGAGAACCTCTCATTCAGGTCATGAATTAGCGATTAACCTATAATGGTTTCGATTTGGTTTCGAGAAATGTCTGTGAAAACACAACGACCATGATAGGAAATTGGTGAAATCCAAAGAACACTATTGCCAACATAGGAACGTCTAACGTCTAACTGAGATACACACATGCAGGAATGTGTAGCAAAAAGAATCTATCAGAAAAAATTTCTTGCTTCATTCATACATAATACGAAGAAAAAAATCTTTGTTTTTTGAATTATAATCTACATTTGAATAATTATGTGATTTCATATATATCAATGTTTACGCGATACGATTTCGATATACGCTCGGTCGAGCAGAGATTTCCATAATGTTTTTATTCACAAAACATTGAATTATAACGTTATGAAAGATAATTCTTATACAATTGCATTCGATGACGCGAAAAACAGTATATTACGTACCGGGACTGAAATTGAATCATTTCTCGGATTTGCGCCTTCTCAACACATCAATATAAAATGGTTCACGGGGTATACATTAGTTACATGTAAGATGGCGCTATCTTGTGGTCAGAATGTGAACTCCACGCGAGAATCGCGCTTTTCGCAATAGGCAGGCGCTCCACAGGTAGAGCTCGCGCTTCGCGCTCGATCCACCCCCTCCTCTCCCCAGGGGTATTTTCGACGAATATTTACGAAAAGATATTCAATGCTGATTTGAGGAAACATTCCGCAAATCAATATTTCTGAATATATTTTTGAATCATTTCGATTTCAATGCAGATGTAGAATTCATTATGAGGTTCAAAACGTCTACAAAATGAACTTTACAATTGAAATATTCAGAAAGTATTCAATGAAGGGACAGAATTTGAACAGAAAAGATTCAAAAAGTCTTCTGAACAGCTAATATAAAAATAAAATATAAAAATATTTTTGAAATGAATTCAGTAGTGGCAATTCAGAAGTAATTGGAGAAAGAGTCAGAATTTTTTCAAATATAGTTTAAAAACTCTCACAATATATATAGTCATGAAGAATCAAAAAGTATGTATCGAATATTCGGAGAATATTCAATAGAAATACTCTTTTAAATGAATAATATTCAAAATTGATAAAGGAAGATTCGAAGTTCATTGAAAGAAGTGGTTTACAACATCCTCAAAACATTTTGACAATTAATATTCAACATACATACATACATATGTCATGAATATTCAAAATTGATTAGATTAAGTTTGAAAATATTGTCGAAATATATTCAGAAACGGGGAATTGATGAATATTCATGAAGGTCTAGAACTGATCCAAAGAAGGATGAAAAAATCGAGGGGGAAACATCTTCTTTCAATCTTGTACAGCTAAAAATTTTAAGTCATTTGAGTCATCGTTTTAAGTGTTTAAGTCATGCGTTTAAGTCTTTAAGTCATGCGTTTAAGTCTTTGAGTCATGCCTTTAAGTCTTCAAGTCTTTGAAAGATTTTAAATCTTGTACAGATTTTAGCTAGTTGTTTCCCCCTCGGAAAAAATGTTCAAATTATATTCAGAAATGAAGAATTGATGAATATTCAATCAATAAAGATTCAGAATTGATTTGAAGGAAGAGAAATTATCTGGAAATATCTTTAGAAATAAAAAAATTATAAATATTCAATGAATATTCAAACTTTATTCAAAGAAGATTCAAAAACATCCTCAAAATATTTCAAAATTAATATTCAACATATATGCAATGAATATTCAAAATTAATAGGATGAAGTTTGAGCATATTTTCAAATTATATTCAGAAATGAAGAGTTGATGAATATTCAATGAAGAATCAAAACCGATTCAAAGAAAGATCAAACATATTCAGTATAGATTCAGATACTATTATTATGGTAGTTTCAAAGTAGTTAATTAAAAACAAATTCAAAACATCTTTCAACGATATTCAAGAATGAAGCTTGAAAAAATATTCAATGAAGATTTATTACTTTTATTAAGTTATTAGTGGATGAATATTCGTAACATATATTTTATTTGTTTCAAAGATTCTCTTGCTATTTGGCATGAGTTCGGCAAGCCAGTCATAACTCATGAGTTTTCGTTATGTTTCATGAGGATTGTTGCAAATTGCAACATTTTGATCACTTACTGAAATATTAACGGCATTTTCGACAATATAAATAAGTGACGAGAGCGCTGAATCCTGTATTCGAGAAAAAGGTTAATGAAATAGTGACGTGTTATTTTTGAAAACGTGTCATTTATTCAAGAGGTTGGTGGTTTTCGAAAAGAGGAAGTGAGTATCTGAATCTTTACTATAAGTTCGGTACTGATATATTGATGAACAGCAGAATGACGTTTTCAATGAAATAATGGGAAGAAATCAGCAGAGTTTTTCCCTAGCTTGTCTTGGTCACTTTCCAACTCGAAAGTAGCTTAGAAATTGGCATATTTCTGAATCATTGTGAGTGAGAATATATTATTATGCATAAGATTGCTTCAGGATTTCTTTCTGTTCATTAGACAGTTATAGGTGGCTCTGTTGAATCCTGATACAACTATCAGTCGTACTTTTGGCAAGACTACCTTTTGCGGGTGCCAGAGATTGAGAACGATTTAATACCATGTTCGATTAGCTAGCACTCACTATGAATAAACACTGTCTAGATAGTTACTTTATTGAAATTGAACAGCGAATGCCACCTTCGCATGGATATCAGAAGTGAAAGTAACCACTTTACGAACAATTTAATATCGAAATGGTAAATGCACAAGTTGTGTTGTGGAGTGGCACTTGAGCTGTTGTTAGGGACCTTCGCAATGGCGCACGATCTTTAAACAAGTAGGGATCCAAGGCATAAAAATGCGACAATAAACATTCATTATTCCATTCTGTTTCAATCAGTACTCGCCAGACCCTTCCTTTGAATATGCGATGAAATGAATATGCAAACTGTTTTACCAATATCATTATAATGGACAATCGATAGTGGCTTGAAATTTTATATTGAGACATTGATGTGGTCACCATATGACAATTTCATTGATGCAATGGAATTCTTCAGAAACTACATTCACATAAACTCCTCAATGACATAAAAAAATCCTCAATAGGACATTTTTCTGTTTCGAAAATGGGAAAAGTTTGAGCTTTCTTCATGGAAAGACGAGAAGCCAACAGATAGGAGATTCAGAGGCTACTTCAGACTTGCAGAATGGCATATAAACATTTTTTTGTCTACTAACACTAACACTATGTTTATTTTTCACAGATAATTAATTTTTATTTGAAAAAATACATTCAGAAAGATCTAATATTTGAAGGCATGACAGAGTTGAATTTCTTGAATATTCGAAAGCATTTCTTTTGAGTTATGAAGACATCTGACTAATGTGGACCCGAGCACATACCATACCGTAGCTACGGTGTAAAACAGTGTAGATACGAAATCAGTTGTCATCTATACAATTGACACAGGAATGAATACAAATGGTTGAGTCTTGAATCATCCTGATATCAAGTATAAAAAAGATACTTAAAAACCGATTTATCCTTTATACCGCACGGTCTCTCGATGTCTCAGCATACAGACTCAAAAGGAAAATATTTGTCTTTCTGATCACCATCACGAACAAATCGAAATGAATATTGATGAATTAAAGCCCAAGGTACAATTACTATGACCAACAATGTGGTACATGCCATCTTTTTATATATTCAGTTTTCCTTTCGATATATGAACTATCTTAATATGAAAGAAATATTTATTCGACTTTCGTATTTTTTCACAATCTTTGAGGAGTGACCTCAAATTTGGGGATCATCAGAAACCTAAACTTTGGGGAACAAGCAAGTTCACTTACTGAAAAATGTTATCAGATCGCTCTATGCACATATATTTTTTCAGTCAATTAAAGAAGCGTGGGAAGACTGCATTCATCGCACTAACCTTGATGGAACTACCAAAGGAGGAAGCAGTGATGCTATTACAATACAACAGATTCAACGTATGTTTTGGTAAACTCCAGCTCATATTCTGATAACAGGTGAGTGTTTCACTAATTTCATCACCAAGAATCATATGTAAAATATTGTATGAAAGACTTATATATTAGTATATATATTGGGCCCATTTTACCCAAATCAAGGAATGACTTGAAAAACTTTTTCTGAATAATTACAAATCGTTGATTCTTTGTTAAGAACTATCTTCTGCAGGCCGCCGACAGAAAATTAGAGCCCCAAGAGGTTAGCTGAGGTCTGGGAAACTAAGGGAACTAATACAAATAATACCGGATCGTCATTGCCCCTTCGAAATCGGCCCAGTGGGATACAAGACACAAATTTCTTCACCTTTCCATCTCGTAAGGACTGTCATTTCATATCAACAAGTTTTCAATGGCTCATTTTCATACGATTACCTATAAGTTTTCGAATGTGAAACTTCCTCATATTGTAAAGTCTCAAGCCTATTTCTGAATATTTGAATACCCACATGATGAAATATATTGACAAAAAATCTTGAAGAACATGGAAAAATGAAAGGAGTTAGCATCGATCAATATTGTTCAGAGATTGTTGACGATTCATATTACCAAACATACATAAATTCAATAGGACGACAGTGCCCTGTTGGTATATATTTTTCATTCCTCATGCTACGAGGAGGTCATCGACCAATGAAAAGCAGAATTCGTCAGTAGTACGTCTTTTCCATTTCGAAGAACCATGCATCACGTCTGTGGTAGCGTTTGTTGATAATTTCAGATTGAATAAATACACAGCCAAACAGGCTTCCGGGTCTTTATGCGATCGATTCGGAGCCACATTTCAAGACTGTCTGGTTCTTGGCAGATGTCTGGTTCTTGGCAGATGTCTGGTATTTTCTGAAGTTGATTGTTTTTATTTGAATAGACATTCTCGGTAACATCATCCTAACAGATAAGTAATGGGGAAGGAAAGAAAATATATAGGTGTCTGAATGATTAACTCCATTGATTAATACAATAGTGATGATTTTATGGTCGTGAACTTGAAAACATATATTTACTGGAAATCCTTGCAAACACTAGTTCAAGCATCAAAGTATGGAATAATAGAGCTGCAAATAAACATTCGAAGTAATTGTAGATTCGGAATAATTAATTTCTATAAATACTAATAGTATGGATTTGATAAGTTTGTAATAATTGAGCATCTATAATGGAAGATTCGAAATATAACTATCCAAAGGTGTAGCCGAGAAAGTTTACTGTGTTATTGTAGTAATTGTAAATTGAGTAACTTGAAATAAGATGAAAAACAAAAAACAGATTCCATCTGATCATTTGTTACTGATGTAGGTATTGTAATCGTATCTCTTGTTCAGAAGCAGATAGATATAATGCCTTCCTCTATTTGCTATTATAAAAAGAGTTGCTTAATCTTCTTGGCAATACTAGTTTTATTTGGTTTTAACAGCCTGGTTTTTGCATACACATGGGTCTACTATATGTAAATTATTTGAAATGAAGAATATTATTCATGAAAAAATATTTTTATGGCACTTATTTTCTGATGGAACTCCGTTACGGATTTTTTGCAATTTGAGGTCAGTGTAAGCACTGTATGAATGGTATGAAAGAAACAATTCTGCCTCTTTATTTTTTCGCGACATCTCTCGATTATTTAATGTCAATGTCTCATTTACAAATTCACACAAAATAGTGCATGGACAATACTTGATTTCGCTATTCCTTTCAAATGAATCAATATATGACACAAACTGTTGTCAGATATGAAGTCTGCACCATATGAGAGATGTATTCAATGATGCAAATGATAACCAATATAGTTTTCAAACGCTACGCATGCTATTTGACATGAAAAATCTGGTTTCTATTGGAAATTTCGAAAAGTTCAATATGAATAACTCCGTGATTTTGATGGATGACCTACGTGCAAAAATCTAGTCCAAAAAACATTTTTTCCGTGATTCGATAAAAAATATTGATATTTCTGACAAGATTTCCTATGGAAAGGGATAAAATTTCAATGAATCAACCACTAGATTCGTTCTTCCAGAGTTGCTCCAGAAATATGACCATAACCAAACGAATTCAGTAACAAATATCTAAAAGTGTCTATTTTGGGTCAGTTTTTGATGATGGTTGTGAACCATTCATTCAGATTATTTTCGAAAATGAAATGGAATCATAAACTTGCAAAACATTATAAATAATAATTATGAATGACAGTGAACCGAATTAAAATACATTTCCAACACATATATTTTGTTTTCACAATTTCGAAAGTCAACTTTTAGCCCAGAAATCGCGAGTAAAAGAAGTAATTTTTCAACACAATTGACTATAAAATGCAATCGATTGAAAATATTGACATTATGTGATAAGATTTACGAAGGAACAGGCAACATTACCATGGATCTAATGACAAGAAAATATCATTTCTTTAGTGACTTGAACTGCCGCCTAGAATTTCTTGTGTTGGTAAATAATTCATCCGAGTTTACCAGAAAACTGAATAAGATACCAATTTTTGTATTGTTATTTTTGAACGATTTGCAGAAAAATGCCTCACTCTCGGATTGTGTTGGTTGTCTCGACTTACGCCTTAATAAGCAATCTTCACAGTAATCTGGGTGTGTGAGGATTTTTCCGCTGATATACAATATTAGTTTCTTGCTTTGAAGTATGAAAAAAAATACCACAAATTGTATTTACTTGGTGCAAAGTTTCTCTAGTTCTTCCAATTGAATGTGGAACTGATCTGGGTTCAGATCTTCCGAAATAAAAAACGTTATGGAAATAGTGGTACATCGCAAGTTTTTCGGGCTTGAAGGCAGTGTCCTGGAATTTTTAGTTCCGGAGCTTTCGGCTGCATCTGCGGCAGCCATCTTTAGCGGCGTGGTATTATTTGAACTTGTTTCTGGTAGTCTACTATGACCAATGGCAAGTGGTCTGACCTTGTTCTGTTGTTCGTCGGATTCTGTACCTATATCTGGCTTTGTCGTCCATGTCCTTAGAATGGGATGCCAAATTTTGTTCGAGTCTGGTCACCCTTCCTCCCTTTTGAAGTTATCTTCATGCCTCATGCCTATATATTTCAATGACTTCACGGTATAAGTGAGTGGAATAATGTGTCGTTGTTGAGAGGTCTTATCAAATCGAATATTGTGATTATCGAGAAGGGCGTGTTCAGCTACTTCTGATATCTCAGTTTGTCCCAACCGACAATTTCAGCTGTGCTCACTAATCCGCGTCTTGAAACTACGTTTGGTCATTCCTACATATACTTTTCCACACGAGCATGGAATCCTATACACCCCAGCATTGAATAGAGGGTCTCTTGGACCCTCAGCAGACCTCAGGAAATAGTGGAGTTGAATCCCTATCAGTTTGGCATCAAATTGGTGAAAGCAGAAAAAATTTGCAACAACATAGGGGAAATCCCAAATTGTTTTTTTTCATATAACGGGTCAATAATAGCTATTTGTATTACGAGAAAGGAAAGTGCTACTATTCGTCCCGAGGATGAAGTTTACGCGTCGAGCATTCATCATCCAAGGGAGGAAAGGGTACTTAACCCCCATGTTATACATATATGATTTTTCGCCTCCCTCAAATAACAAGTCATCCAAAATAGTTATTTATGTAATAAGGATCATAAAGACGATCATTATGGTACAAGTCGTGAATGTTATAACACGGCGTGTGCCATAATGATTGTTTATGATTCGTATTACATACAAAATTTTATCTGATGGCATTTATATCAATACATTTTCGAAAAATTAAAAACTGCATTTTCGACATGTCACAATGACAACTATTTTTAAAGGAGTAAGTATTGTGTAGTTTCAAATATTAGTAGGTGAGTGAGCTGTGCTTTGCCATTTCCTTGACAACGTCATCAGGTTGTAACGGCAATAACCATTACATGTTTTCCTTATAGAATTTCATTATGGTACTTAGTACCAGAAAGAATTCATTATGGTACTTAGTCCCATAATGAGCTTCCTTATGTCATCAAAATTGAGTGACATAACGTTGTCATTATGACATGCCATCAGATAAAAATATTTATGACACTAACAAACAAAACTCATCAAAGAACTAAAACTAAGAAGTAGGTACAGTACAATCCCTTGAATACATATTCTATTGAAATTTTAATTTGTATTCCACAAAGTACCGTTCAAAAACCTCCTCCTACACATGAATACACATATTGACTTCAATCCATCGTGTCAATTGAATCCATTCGAAAACTCGAAGTAAATGCTGCACACCGAATCGAGGGCTCCGCCATAACCTACTTAGATGACAAAAGAAACAAATGAACCGAACGACACACTAGAATGGAGCATGCAATAAATCAACTGCCAGAGATATAATGATAGTGTGTGATATGCTTTTCTAATGATAGTGTGACAACTGTTTAATATGTTACATGCCGTTTAACTACGACAAAAGATTGGGCATGGCATTAAATGGGTGTGAATGTATTTATGAAGATTAATATGTTTTCTTATGTCGACGAGTCTTTGTTATTATCCTCTGACGCAGTTTTTCTTCAATGGCAAGCACAATTATTATGTCCAATGCTTCAGAATACTGGTACGGTCTTCGAAAGTGGTCCTCTGATTTTCCTTGGTGGCTCAAAAAATATTATCATTCTGGCAATGGAAATATTTTTTCCAAGTAGTATAAAGACACCTCCGTCTGAGAAACCATCAATGAAAGCTGCTCTAAGGCTGGAATGATTTTTCACCAACAAAATATAAAAAATATTATAATGGGTCTGAACACAAATGAGGCTTGCAGATCTGATGGAATCCAAGCTATTGTTCTTGAAGTGTATGCCCTCGAATTGACACCAGTACTTAGCGAGTTACTCAACCTTTCGTATAACTTGGGTTTTTTCCCTAGGTCCAGAAGAATAGCAAGAGATTAGCCAGTTCCTGGAGAAAGAGGATAAAACTTGACCTTGCAATTATTGCATTTCCAAAATAATGGAAAAAGCAATCACTATGAAGCTTATCAAATATCTGGAGTAATCAGGAATAATTAATGGTCAAAATAACGGATTTCGACATCAAAGATCAACCAGTGACTTATTGTCCTATGTTTCACACTCGGTTTCACATATTTGGCATTCCATCGAAAAAATCCGAAAAATAAGAGCTGTTGCACTCGATATTTCAAAAGCGTTCGATCGAGTTTCATTGGAGTCCCTTTTATAAACTGCTATCTCATGGTTTGCTTTCTCAGTTGTGTGATTTGTTGAAGAGTTTCTTGTCTGATGTGGTTGTTGATAAAGCATAGTTTGATACTCTCTCGATAAATGCGGGTGTTCTACAAGATTCAGTTCTAGCGTCTGCTTTGTTTCTGCTTCATATCAATGATTCGCTGGAGAAAATAAATATCTTGTTCAGTGCATAGTTTCACGAACGACAGTACTCTTCATACTAGTTTCTCTTCCAGAGTCTCCATACCAGCGCGAGAAACGAAAATGCTGAGAAGCATTAGCGTGCCTAGAATAAACGATGACTTGGCGATAATAATAGAATCTTCTCAAAGAAAGCCTGTCTATCTTTGTCTAGTATTTATATGCGAGGAGAAACTATTCCTACAAAATCAAGTATCAGTATGCTATAAATTACGATCAGTGATAATGTCTCATGGAGAAACCATGTGAGATCGATCACTAATCGTTCCACTCTAGGCGGTATCTACATCTATACATATATATGTATATATATATATATATATATATATATATATATATATATATGTATATATATATATATATATATATATATATATATATATATATATATGTATATATATATATATATATATATATATATATATATATATATATATATATATATATATATATATATATATTCCACGTTGCGACTGACCGCAAGTGGTGAAAAATTGTTTTTTATAAATAATTTTGAATATTGAATATCACTGTGTTCATCTTGTTCTATTATTTCATAATGTTTAACTACCAACTTTTGTATTGCAACCAACCTCGTTAACACACTTCCCTGAAGATGACCGTAGTCACTAGTTAAAAGAGTACACTTTTTGCCTGCTGCTTTGCCCAATATCTCTCCCCTATATATATATATATATATATATATGATGAGTTGTTTTTTCGGGTTTCATTCCGTGTTCTGTGGTTTTGATCCCCTGAAGGATAATTGTCACAACGTTTCGGCAAAGTCTCGTTTGCCATCTTCTAGGTGATGATTGAGTTTCGTCCTCCGAACTCGACTTATTATATATATATATATGTATATATATATATATATATATATATATATATATATATATATATATATATATATATATAAAGAATTCCATCCAACCTGAGCCAATAATAGCAAACCGTACATGCAATCTTGAGCCAGTTTGACAAAGCTGAGCCGTATATGTGGCTCAGGTTTGTTTTCATATGGTTAAGGGTTTATGTGATCTGAAAATACCATAGATTCTTGTTCAAAACGAGGCCCATTTTATACCAATCCTCATCCACACTTCGTTGCACGTGATTAATTTTTATGATACCCTCTACCCGCCACTTTTTCCCTCCATAAATTGGCTCAGTTTGATACGAAAAATATGAATTTTAGTTCAGCATGAAGTCTACTGTGGCGCTGCATATCCAGCCACATATACAAAATGTCTATATGTGAAACTAACTTCGTACATTAAAACCTGAGCCATATAAATGCGGCAACATTGGAATTCTATAAATAGATATTTATATATTGTTTTGGAGTTTTGGTTGGTTCAGAAGTTGTACTGAGATTTTCGATATTTAAGTGAAATTATCATGTCGCAGACAACTATGAAAATCATTTCTTTGGTCAGAAATGATAAAGGTGAAACCAACTATTCTTAAATTGACCTAAACACGTCGAATTCAATTCATTGTGCTCAAATGGTTAGAAGTAGGTTAGGAGCAGGTACTTTACGACCAGATTAACAGTCCGTTAAAATAATCGGTGCTTAGGCACTGCTTTCACTCTAGCAATTGACATGATGTGGTGTCTATTCTCAGCACCGATTATTTTAACGGACTCTTAATCAGGTCGTAAAGTACCCACCCTATGGGTGCGTACTGTACCCTATCAGTCTTTTACACGTGCAACTTATGGTGGATACATGCAGCAATCGTAGCTCGGAAGTCGGTATTCGCAAGTCGTATGAAATAAATCTGAAGAAGTTCAGTGAATAACTTTCGATAAGATCGTTTATGCAGCTATCGTAAGTCGGAATTCGTAAGAAAAGTTGATCAAGTTTCAACTCTTACGAGTTACGACTTACGAATTTTCGAACTCCACATGCGTTATCCAGTTCGTATTGTATTGTCAAATATCGTGTATCGTGATTGGTTATTCGAAAGTATGACCTCGCCAGACGTCAGAGCGACTGCGTCAAATCGACCAATGATGAAAGCTTGTCTTACGATTAAACAGTTCTTTAGATTGCTGCATGAATGGTGTATATTTTTTTACGAATTAGGCTTACGATTTCCGACTTCCGAGCTACGATTGTTGCATGAATCCACCATTAGTTGTTTCGAATGTTTGGAATTCGATACTCTCAGATAGATGATAGATTTCGTTGAGGATAATATTTCTGCTGACAGAATTGTATATTACCTGCGGTCTGACCGAGAAATTTGGATATTTTATAAAGAAAAAGTTACTTCCTCAAGCTGAAAAAGTCACACCTGCCCTGTATTAGAGTTGCAGAATAATTCTTGTTACAGGTTTTTGCCAACAAGTTGTCACCATCAGGAGATGAGTAAAATTGTTTCATGTCTTGATGCAATCAGTTTTCGGAACGTGTCTAGAATTGGCTGATCGTATAAATTATTGGCCTCAATTTTCAAATACTCGAAGCAACTGAATAGCGGAATGTACAATAATTTCATTAGCACCATGAAGTACTTGGTTCAAATATTTTTTATGAATTCTTCCATGACAAAAAATCCTCTTGAATATCAATTTTACGTTATAATATTTTTTGATGCTGTTGTATCGAAGAGCAGCAAAAATAATTATACAGACTGCAAAAATAATTATTCAGATTTAGGCCAAAATATTTCGATTCGTTTATTATTTAAATTCTATGCCAGTTACAATCCCTAATAATTATGAAATGAAATTCACTTCTTCATTCTTCACTCGAATTATCGAAAAAACAAATATAAGAGCATACATTTTGAGATTTCAATTACTTCCTTTCAAATAAGTCTTCATCAGAGAATATGATTATATAATAATAATAAAATCAGTCTCGACGCTAATTGACTACAACTACACTATAAATACCAAATGTCGGAAAAATATTCATAAGTTTCTTTTTCGTATTGATAATAGGTACTTCACCTGAAAAAAGCGATACTGTACTGAAAACATCGAACAAACTTTTTCAAAATTTGGAAGATTCTGATTCAGTATCGAATTGGGTAATAGAGGTGGAGTCAGAAATGTTAAAACAACAATTTTACAATAGCACAACTTCTAGGAAGAGTGATAACTCCAAATATGAAAAGCCTTCTTCTGAAAGAGAAAATCAATTTCATGAGGAGAATATCGAAATAGACTTAATGAATAGGACTGAAAAAATACCATACAAGGAATGTGATGGTCAAATTTCATTTTCAGAGAGTACTAACAAAAATCATCTGCTTCTCAGCTGTGATAAAAGCCTAGAGTCCAAAATATCATGACAATATCAAGAATATATCCACAACAGAAAGTTACTTCGAATTACCATTAATTAAAGTTCCTCAAAAAGAAAACGTTGCACATATTGATATTGAATCAGAACCATTCGATCTCCCTATTATCATTGAATCAGAAAATGACTATTATCATAGTGCAATAGTGAATCATTATGAAAGTGATAGTTTTCATCCTTATTTCATTTCGAGTGAAAAAAATGTCGATTCATTGGTGAGTAAACTTATCTAAAATTTTGTTATACTTACACTATACTTTTTCTATGGTTATAGCAGGTAATAGCGAAATAATTTAAAAAAACATGAATTTCAAATTCGTCACTCAAAATTTCCATTTAGGTACATCTGTATCTGTAGCGTAGGGAGGGTGAGTGTAGACCCACAGCACTTAGGCCACAATATGACCCATTGTACATCCTCCCAAGGAGTCGCCCTCCTAGGACATTGTCTATCCTGCCTTATCCAGGAAGGAGGACAGGTCACCAGGGGACATCTCCTTAATATCGGCAGGTGTAGGCCAAGACTCACCGAACACACACTCTCTTATCGACGATAGCTCCAGACATTCACATAAGACATGCCTGACAGTTTTATCTTCCTGTTCACACATCCTGCATAAAGGTATGTCCACTAGCTCCATAATATGGAGGTGTTTCCTTAGTTGACAGTGTCCAGTCAGAAATCCCACTGTTAAACGTAGGTTCTTCGTGGTCATCGCCAAATATTTATTCGGATCCAGCTTCCCAGGGTCGCCCAGGGTGATCCTGACAAAACTGCATCCTTTGGTTTCATCCCATCTCTTAAGGGATTGAGTATGGGTGTAACGTTTGGCTAGTTCCGCAATTATCGAAGTCGTCAAGCCATGGGTGTCACCTGGTCCCAAAATTTTCAGTCCAGCCGCCATCCTGGCCAAAGAGTCAGCAATGCGGTTACCTTTGCTCCTTAGTACGATATTGTTATCTACCGAGGCGTTAGCTAAATCTTGGTGGCACTCTAGTGCTAACCCTGAGATAATACGTTGTCTATTCAAGGTTAGTAGGGGTTGTCTATTCAAGGTTAGTAGGGCTTGTCTACTATCAGTGCAGATTATTATGTTTTTGCCAGAAATTCCTTTTCTGGTTAGCTCTTTTGTGGCGATTGAGATACCAGCCAGTTCTGTTTGAACCACGCTGGTATTTTTTCCCATTCCCCACTTAATCCTTAGGCTAAGTGATCTGGAGTAAACTCCACATCCTGATCCTTCCTTGGTTTTTGAGCCGTCTGTGTATATGCGTATTGCATTTGCAGCATCTGCCTGTGTTGTGTTTTATTTGTATTCTGTAGGGTTTATTGAACACAAACATGGGTTTAATTGCGTCAATTAGGTACAATTGAATGAGTGAATAGAGCTGTCATAACTTGAAATTTAATATTCCATGGGAGACTTGATTTGTTATGTAATAATAACTACAACTGTAACACAATGAAGTAATTGTTTTATCATATAAGGAAATGAAATTGAAGATATACTGATACTGTAACAAGGAGGTCGTTGTATTATCATGATATTATCTTGAACATTTAAAAAGAGCAGTTTTTTGTGTTATAGCTTTAGAAAAAATATATTCACAGTCATAAAATGACACAGGACAAAGAAAGAATAATGATATATGCATTTCAATAATGGTTTCCGGACTATTTCATCAGATAACAATAGTAAATACTATGAGATCATGGAAAAAGAAAATACAGAAACCTCACCCAAATTACACCCAAGGTATTCTTCCCATAAAGAAAAAAAATAACGTGTGTTCGATGCAAACAACAATACCTAATGATATAATAGATCGTGATGAAGCCTGCGAGTTGCCTTCGCCTGTCTATCCTAGCAAAGAATTCAATACACAATTACCCATTAGATCTGATTGTGGTCACCCAGATTTCGAAGAGCCTTATGAATTCCAGAATGAAGATACTGAAGACATCGAAAATGATGGGAGGAATGCGTTTTTCAATGACTCTAGTGACGAGAGTGTGAATACTGAGGTTAATCTGAATAGGGAATATGCATAAAATTTAAATTAGTCTCAAATATTTTTTTCTCGTATCTTCATTATCGTAATATTATAATCAAAAGCTAGATCTTTCATTCAACTAATATTTCAACACATAAAATAACATATCAGACAGAATCAATGAATTAGGGAGGGTTATTCAAAGTTCCAAACCGGTCAGCATTGGTCGAAAAGAAATGTGGCCTCAGACGTTACAACAGTGGATTCAAATCTCGATTTCACTTACGAAGAGATCAAAAATATGTTGAATGATGTATTTGAGTCCATAACATAGATTGTTGTTCATGATGAATGCCCACAGCAGAGATGTAAATTATACATCTATATTCCTAACTTTGTTAACTAGGTAAGGTTAGGTAGGTATGTTATAGTGAGTACAACCAAATTTTCCATTGCCAATTAGCTAATATACTTACTTCTGACAATTCACACTGAGCTGTATATAAATATAGCGCAGTTACGTTTAAATCATTTTCACAACAATAAAATACAACAGAAACATTCTGAGCAGTATTTTTCTCAAACATTGATAGTGAGAAATATCAGAATAATTATTTGATTTGTCCATTTGTGATATGAAATGTGTTTAAGTTATGTACCTGTGTTCATATGCATCAAGACATCATTTGTACAATTAGCAAATGAGTGCTTGTATCTTTCCTCTACACGTTCATTTGAGAAAACTCAACCCGCCTTTTCTCTAACAACAACTTTGGCAACAATGTAGGGCTCAGGATTGTTAACTCAAATAAAGACATTTGTATATTTGGTTCAGTTTGGATAGGTATTTCTTAACGGATCAGGATTGTACGGATCAAATCTTTGTATATAAAAAAGTTGGTTTTTTCTTAAAAAAGCTGTCTTCCAGATGTATATCTCTATTAGAAATTACCTTTTAGCTTGTAAATGAAACAAATATCGAAAACCTGAATTTTCAATAATTATTTATGGATGGCTCAGTATATGGTGCTTAAAGTAGTGGCTCGAATTTGATAGAAAGATCTATATATATATATATATATATATATATATATATATATATATATATATATATATATATATATATATATATATATATATGATACACCATGTTCTGATTGCCATAGAACATATGTAGGCCAGACCAACAGACGTGTGACAAGAAGAGTATACGAACATCAACTTGCTGTCAACATCATCAAGAGACAGGACACAATATAGACTTTGAGAACACTAAGACCATCGCCACAGCAAAAACACTACAAGCTCGTATGATTCGCGAGGCCATCGAATTCGAGAAGCTACCTTCCTGCTCGAATAAACGTGAAGACGGTCAGAGACTTTCAACTGCATGGAAACTCCTAATTTTCAGATGCCCAGTCCCCACCAAGACATCCGACGGTGCTTCAGCAGCACCCGCTGCTATAGATACAACCCAAGATCCCTCGATACCCCAGTTCGATCTAAAGGAGTAGGCAGATTGAGACCTTAGAAAGAACTCGTGACGAGACCTGGGGAGTAGACAGATTGAGGCCCCGGCGTCAAGTCACAAACCCTTGCCCCCTGTGACAACACCTGAGGAGTACGCAGATTGAGACCTCAGCGTGAAGTCACATTTACCTCTCGAAAATGGCTCCGAAATCGGAGCCGAAACGTCGAGGACAAAACTCCAGACGCGGTTTGTTAGAATAAAGTTGTATGATTTAGCGATACCCATTGAGTCTTGTGAATGCTAAGCTTAGCTTCTCCTTAGATAAGTCAATCTAGTGACTAAGCAATTCAATTAAGGCCTCAGCGTGAAGTCAAATCGTGTTTTTTCTTTCCGAAAACAATTCTTGGTATTACAAAATAATTATGTATGGTCAACAATCTCTCTTTCAACTTGACAAAATCATCAACAACAACTTTTTTTTGTATCCAAGTAGAATAACACTATTCAAATATATGCACAGAGTGTGAATGAAATGATTAAACATGAACAGTAACACAATATATATTATTAATTTTTTTAAATCCTTGTAATATCTTCAACTCTTTTGGGAATATCAAGTGTTGCCAAGACGTACACGGCAAGCATTTTGAACATCACGTACAATATCAAGAAATGAACAATACCACTGGTTTTTCAGTGTATTTCAGCAAATTTTTGTATTCAGTTGATCTTCTTCTTCTGTTTAATGTTACTTTTTGCAGTACTCCTTTTATATATATATATATATATATATATATATAAAAGGAGTACTGCAAAAAGTATAATATATATATATGTATAATTGTCACGTTTCGGCAAAGTCTCGTTTGCCATCTTCTAGGTGATGATTGAGTTTCGTCCTCCGAACTCGACTTATTATATATATATATATGTATATATATATATATATATATATATATATATATATATATATATATATATGTATGTATGTATGTATGTATGTATGTATATGTGTGTATTGGGGATGCAGTCAGTAGATTGTTCTTCAAAGAAAACTCTTTGTTACTTTGTCAAGCTTTCGAAAATTGTTATTTTCTTCTTCAGGACAACTACAATATGATATATTATGATTACAAACTAACAAATACGGATGTACAAGTACTTAACGTGAGAGATGAAATTTTTACGAGTGGATCATAAAAAGTCACTTTGAGTTACTGGTATGTTATACTCGTTTTATATATATATATATATATATATATATATATATATATATATATATACATATATATACACATATATATATATATATAAAGTATCACGTCGTTTATTTCAGATACAGCATCTGGATAAGACGGGGGGGGGGGAATAAGACGTCAATTCTAATTTTTATTGACCCCCAATATAGCTTCAACCACTCAGTTGAACACTACGACAATGCAGAACAAATCTTTTCCAGTGTCCAGACTATATTTTTATTCTGTCATGTCCAATAGCTCTTCAAACTTGGTCGGAACCTCACTTTGAACAACTGAGATATAGGGTGGCTCCAATGAAAGCGAAAAACACTGTACATAGACCTTTTGGATTCTAGGCCTCTAGATTTATCGATGAAGGAATATGTATGTATTCATGTGTACTTTGTAGCCAACACATATTTTTCAGAGAAATAGTTTTCGTAAAATTAATATGTTTAAGGCGTAGTTTTCTGTAAAAACTGACCATGAAAATTGTAGGTCAGTGTAGTTGTTGGGGGCCATTCAAGTATTACGTACGCATTATGGGTGGGGGTGGGGGGGTCTTTGCTTTGCTTATTTTGGATGACATGGGGGGTAGGGGAGTCTAGCTGATGATTACGTCATCGGTAGTTATTGTCTATGCTTGAAAACGAAACGCATTTTCGGGGATTTCTGCAAATATAAACGCATACGTTTAGGCACTTCTTCAGAACCTATTGGTGGAATTACCGCGCGCTGTTCAGTTGTCTAAATTTCCTCTGTTAATGTATTGTTTCGTTTGGATACTATAGCGAGTAGACGTATTGTAAGCATAGCAAAGCAAGTAAACATTTTTTGTGTTACCGTTGATTTCATTAGCTAAAGTTTAACGTTTTAATAAGATGTCGTTTCAAATAGACAAATCCAAGTTATACCCAAAATTGTTTGAAAGTTTTGAAAATTTTCTTACAAGTACGAAAGTACAAAATGAACAAAAGTTAGTTAACGAAGTGTGTCGAAATTCTAAATTATAAGCAAAGTCCGACAAGGAACTGGATATTATTGTATCAAAGAGAATTGAAGAAGAATTGCAAGCGGCGCGGCGACTAAGAATAAATCCAATCTGCTACATGAGTGACGAAATCATTTCAGGTACCTATGAGTACTAGAAATTTTAGAAATCGCCAAATAGTTTCTCTTAAAATTTTGTAACAATAATCTAGACGTTTAATGATTAGAAAATATTATGGCCAATCTCCAAGTATAGAGGTAATATTCATTACATAGATTCATTTGTCAAGATTGACTCCGTCAATTGGTCACAAAACACAGGGTGTTAGTTTTCTGTATGTGATGGGTTCGATTCCCATATTCAAAGCCATAGGGCTAATGAACTGATATGCATTATTCAAAATTTAGAGCACCATGATGTTGAATGGCTCGATGAGAACGACGTAGACATTCCAAAATCCAATGTCATCAAAAACTTAGAGTCATGGATTTGGGTTTCATGGACTGAGGACTGTTAATTTGAATTTAATATGTGTACCAAATATTCAAAATAAGTTTGTTATATTCGTGAGATTATAATATTTTTGTCCCTTACTCTATGTTGTACTGTATCAGTAAAATCAAATCTCTATCCTAAATCTATTTTAATTTTTTTTTTCAATTATAATTGTTATATAAAATAAAATATATTTTCAATTGAAAAATGTTTACGTAAGCATGAGGGGGAGGGGGTAAGAGCTTTGCTTACTTTTGCTGACAAGGGGGGTGAGGAGGTAAATAATTGTAATAAATCTGCTTACGTAATATTTGAACGGCCCCTTGAACAGCTGTTGTCGATAAACTATTTTAATACTACTGTACAGCCATTCCATCTTTACACTAATATGAACTCTATTGGAAGAAAAAAAAAACTTTACCAGGAAAGATTGTATGAGTTGTGCCCATTAAAATGACAATTCGCATAATTTTTTTTAAATATGCATATATATCCCATTTATATTGTAGGCCACCTATGTCAGTCCGTATTATGGTTCATTCCGAAAGAAAATAAGGAAAAATTGTCATTATATGTTATCGTGAATTTGACGTAGTGCATAGGTCTGAGAGTACCGACCACTATGGTTGGTTGATTGTATCAACATTCATTGAATAATAGCATTTAAATCAGATGAAAAACTCGTATTTTTTTGAAGATTGATCTCTTCTATAATTTGCATCTGCGAGTGAGAAACCTGAATGATCATGGAATCAGAAGAATGAAGAGGGTTCTACAGAAGTTTTGCTTTTATTCTGCGGATCAGTTTTTGAATAGGTTCTCGTCAGATTTTTTTAATGTGCTATACTTATATAGTCTGATTTCAATTTGAAATTTTCATTTAATTCTATAATTTTAACATAACTGGTTCAAAATTGTTGATACTTCGAAAGAAATGACACGTTCGATCTACATTTTTAATCATCAAAATTAAGTTTTCCTAGATTTTACATTATTTTTGTCCTTGGGACGAGCTGCAGGTGTACATAAGGTTATGTTACGTGGTCAATAAGGAATCTATCTATGAAAAAAAAAAAAATGATGCATCATGTACTCATTTACTTTTTCAACTTTTTGTGCTTGCCGCACGTTCAGTCATTTCCGTTTTTACCTCAGATTTGCGGTTCTGAAATTGCAGTTCTTTGAACTATTATGCAACAAAAAAAAAATGTGGTTCCACACGCGGCGCCGCGTTGATTTGCTTCTCGAATAATAAATGAAATTGTAGAAACCAATTGACTAGCTACTAGCGGATCGATCTATCCGAGATCATGAACAGAACAGGTTTCATTATATTGTTACCTCATATCTATCTACTCGGAAATGCATTTTTTGTGAAATGACGGCATGCAATTTGTTGAATAACTATATTACGGAGACCGAGACATGACACTGTGTTTTGATTTTTTCACTGTTTTCCCGGTAACGTTTTAAATACTAGTGGCGTAGATCTTATGACTGTTTCAGGACCGGATTTTCAATGCTCTGCCAGTTAAATACTCAATAGCCAATCGAAGTGCTTTGCAAAGATTCGATACGCTGCGCTGTTCTCAATAGTAGATCGAAAAACCTCTCCTCAATCTTCAACTGTCACTATCTTCCTTAACAAATCATGAATGTACATGATTTTCACCTGATTCCTATTTGACACAGACAGATGGACAGTACTGCAAGAAATATTGAATTATTAAGTCGATACTGAAACGTAATAACATTCAACAAAAAATGGGAGTGAATTATGAAATAATGAACGACGGAGCCATGAAATTGTATTGATGTAACATATTGAACATGTTTCCAACTTGTTGAACACAGTCGTTATCGACAATAGTCTTGACAATAGTAGTAATGTGGTTTATGATATTATATACCACACGACACGAACTTCTCGAACTTGTTGAACACAGTCGTTATCGACAATAGTTGTAATAGTATATTATGCAACGATCGTATGGTTTATGCGATTGTATTAATAACCATTATATGAGCGTTGCATACGCTATTTTATCTACACCCGATAAATAGTGAAGAACTACAAATATTATATTTATATTTGTATTGCACACAATAATACTAATTTAACGAATTACTTTGAAAAATTCCACAGAATTGTAATTGATAGTATTACTTCGAGAAATAAAACGATGAGATATGAAAAGAAGATCAAAAATCAAAGAAAAAAAAGATTACCCGAGACCGGAATCGAACCAATGTCTCCTCCAGCTAGAATAATCAATGTCAGCGCCACAGACGACTCAGCTACGGAGAGCCCACAAAATTTTATGAAAAAATAAGTAATAAATTATGCATTTGTCAAATGAAAAATTTTATCATTCTAACTGTATGTCTGTCGGTGAAGATGTCGAAGGTGATTCTCCCATATCGCTGGTATCAGACATTTTGTTATGATTATCGAAGTTTGGCTATATTCTTCAGAAGTTCAATACCTATACCGATTTTGACTTGACAAATGTCAAATGCAGAGAATGCACATCATGCTTGATTGAAAAATATTGGGTTTCTATTGGTTGAAAATCTGTATCGTAATGGATTTCATTATAAAACGGGTTGTGGGCATATAAGTGTATTATTAGAGTACGGGTGTAGATAAATGTGGTTTATGATATTATATACCAAATGACACGAACTTCTCTCGAAGTCCTTCCCCATGTAGGCTCGTTACTAACTCCCTACTCCATACCTCAGGAGCAGCATGGTTATTTGCAGACCCGTCAATCATAAAACGTAACAGTAGTCATTCAAATACACGACACAGAAATTCTTATAAATAAAAATATCTGCCCCGTTGGTGAACCAAACCCGTTAGGTCGACAGGCGGATGCGAAATTACAGCATCAACTCCCTCGGCTATTGAAATATATTTTGCTATTTTCTTGCAGAACGAATTGCAATCGATCAATTATCTACAGAAAGATACAAGATATTAGCATATTCACGAACGAAAATAAAGATGATAATTATCGGAAATTGATCTTTCTAGAATATCACGAAGAACAAATGCAGCACCAATTCCAATGATCATAATATGAGTTTTTCCTTTAACCAGCTGACGAACGTCAACCCTAAGAAGTCGAAACTTGTGCGAGCAATAGATTAACGAGGCCTTATCTTTCAACGTGTGAATCCCAACACGTTGGTTTTGTGGAAGGGATTCGAGCCCCGGTTCTTCGTATGATATACGAACGTGCTGACCACCACACTAAAGAGAACCATTATAAGATACATGTCGAGAGAAAAATTATAACATTTCCATATCCATCACTCACGTTTGCTATAGGTAGTAACGGTATGAATAAGAATGATGACAAGATAATCAGTAACAAATTGAGTTATTCATCTGGTCCATCACCGATATTGAAATCAAAGTTTGCGACTTCAAGAATTGCATAATCACAGAATAAAATGAATATATAATGAAATATTATCATCGAGCCAAGGAGAAAGAATATAGTGGGGGTGGCTATTTTACAATTTGAATTAAATCAAAATCATAAACTATTTCGATTATTCAAAAATAACCCAGCGAATGAAATCGTCATCGTATCATTGATATTTACCAAAGAAACCAGAATTGCAAAAAGAATATGAATTTTATCTATTACGTAACCTGGAATACCCGACGACATTTCACTATAAACTGTATAATACCAGTATTCTGCAATTTTAATGATTAACACTGTCATTAAGGAAATTGGGTCGGTAATCAAACATAATAATTTGTACTTTATGTTTATGTGAGAGGCCAACGCAATTAAATACTCAACGATCTATGTTCATCGATCCCTTGATTGTCGTCAATTTTTAAACCACACATACAATGGATAATAACCCATTGATGCATTGTAAAAGTTTCTTCATTGTATATTGTTTTTTCTTTCTATAGAAAATATTACGTCGTTAAAGCAGAAGTTGATGGGAAATTATTTTTCGAAAGCATCAACCTCGTTTGAACCCACGAAAATACTGAAAGCTGCAGGTCGTAAAACGCTTCATTGCAAACATAAAGTATCGGTATTTGAGTATCACTCTGATTACTTTCAAATATTTACGGAAATGTCTCACGTTTATGTCATAACATTGAGGATTTTCAATTCGAGATGGAAACATTAATCTTTGATGAAAAATAGGAAATAAAATTTCCTGTTTTTATACCACTTCTATTTATGTTACTACAGTTTAGTCCTATATGGACATTAATAAATGAATGCTGTTAACTGACTTGATGTACAATAGATATAATAATAAAAAGTTTAAATTATTATTTTTCATGATGACCTCCTACCAAATAGTACGACTACGAACGACTACATCTATCAATTAATTTCAGTATGACAGTATTAAAGTACGAATTCAAAATTTTCAAAAAGAAATATTCTCGGAAATATTTCATATCCAACTCAGTGATGACCTGTATTTGACGGAAGAACAGATTGAAGACAGTCTTCACTTTGTTATGATGAGGGTTGAGGAGACTTAGGACCCAGGGCCAGGCGCACAAAAGTCTCGACAAAAGTATTGATAATTGCTTCAAGGTGAGAGCCGAAACGTTGACAAAATAACGATTCCAGACGTGGTTTTATGGCATACTCGTTGGGGTATACCAATGATTAATATCAATTGAGCATGAAATACTGACCTATATTGTAATGATACATTTGTAGTATATCGGCTTGGTGAATCTGGTTTTTATAATGCGGCAAAAGAAATCAGGTCGAGCCAAGCTGAGAACACCATTGCTCAATATTTCCAACCTGATAATAAATAATAAAACTTTCCCTTCCCTTTGGAAAACATCTATAATTACTCCAATGCATAAAGAAAAAGAATAAAAAGGATATAGAGAACTGTGTTCCTCAGCAAAATTATTTGAACAAATTATTTATACAGTGTTGTATCAATATCCCTCGCAATATCCCAATAAATATATTGTCCCAGAGTAACATGGATTTATGACTGATGAATAAATCAAATCCAATCTGTTTATTTTCAATAACTTTTTCTCTGAATGTTTTTGGAAATGAATCTCAATTGGATAGTCTATACTGATTTGAGGAGAGCATTTGATCAAGTGGATCATCAATTAATATTACTGCATTAATTCGGAAAATATGGAATAATAGGAGGGACATTAAAGTTATAAAATTACCTCAAAAGTAGATTTAACAATCAAAATATATCTCTCAGTTCCCTATAACTTCAGGAGTCCCACAAGGCTCTAATTTGGGGCCTTTATTGTTCACTTTGTTCATTTATGATCTTTCATCAGTGTTGAATACTTCACACGGTTTGCGCGAAAACGGTTAGGGAGAATACTCTCACAGAAAGATTCATACAATATAGTACAATGTACTGATGATAATGAACTTTTATTAAATATAACTGAATGTCATGTTTAAACTATGAATGAAATAGAACCTCGAATAGAACAGACGTTATCTTCGAGGAAAAACTAGATAATGAAGTATTAGAGTGTGTACAGGAAGTTGAATATTCGGCGGTAACTTATACTTCTACTTTTTCCTTTGCCAACCGTATTCACAATATTCACGAAATCTGCTAATCGGATGTTAGGATATATAATCAGAGAAAGCAGGCATTTTAACAGTATAAAAACTTTCAAATTACTTTATTATACCTCAGTTCGACCAAAAATTGAGTATGCATACGAAGTTTGGTCAAACGAGAATTCAATTGTAGTGGGTGATCTAGAAAAAGTGTAGAATAAATTGCTGAGATATATCTGTATTTTGAAAAATATCATAAATGGCCGGATAGGACGGTGCAAACATCAACACTTAGAATGGAATTTAAAATATCATCTCTACAGCAAAGGCGCGTTTTGGCTATTGTGACACTCTTATATGAAATTTCAAATAGAACAGATTGTCCTGCAATTTCATCGTTGATACTGTTAGATTATTTCCCTGGGTTCGTTTATTAAAACTCCAAATAACACTAAACTACTTTCATTACAACTCTTTATCACAATCACTCGAACTGCTATGCTAAACTATCCAACGCTCTGTGCCGAGCTCTGTGCTAAAACCGAGGCTAAAACTCTGCCTATGGAGAATCTTCCAGACTACGCGAGTCGGGATCTCCTGGAAGGTTACAACGAGCGACAGGGCCGGCGCTAGGAGATTTGGTAACAATACCATTTGATGTACACGTACGTTACTTGAATTCAACTACCCTTTGAATTTATATGGATCTAGATCTTCCCTTGTATACATGCTTCGATTGGCTAATCAAATCTGTGTCTCAACATCATTGGACTGGACTTTATCTCAAAACAGTTTTCGTCAATAGATATTGAATTATTTACTCTATATTTCTGTATAATTTTTCCCTGCGGTTCTTGTATATTGACAGTTGCGGTTATGAATACATTGTATTGTAATCATTATGTACTAGTAGCATTATTCATTATTAAACTTGAATAAAATATTTCATTTATGTTATTTCCATGTAGTTAGATTAATCAGCTTGTTTAGATGAATGTATAAGTGATGCTTCTCCTACCCTCACGAAATTGACAAGGACTATTTCAGCGATACCAATAGAAATATGGACATTTTTATATATGTATGAAAATATATTTACTAAAGCGATACGGTAGTGGAATTTTAAATGATAAATGGGAAAGATACGAACATTGGAAATCAGATGAAGAGTGTGACGTCACACATTTCTTTCTCCGATAACGTCAATACAAAATTCTGATTTACTAAAGATCTAATAACTCCTCGGTTTTTCCATTGTTTTTCATTTCTATTTTAGCTGTAGTATCAACACATCTTTATAATTTGTTGCGCAATCCAGCAAAATTAATATTAATCAACATCCTTGTTCATTACATTTCTGACTGAATAATACTGAAATTCCGTAAAAGGGGTATTTCCAAACCCATTTCATGCGGTGCATTGTAACAAAATCCCCTCTGGAGAGAAACAGCGACATGGTATGACATTTCCGGAATCTCATGAATTTCACACCTTATTTCAGCGTTCAGCGATATCTACTGAAATGCGGGTCAATTTCACTGCCATCAAACGCGCTTGCTGTTTATTTTATTAATGAATTCAAATTAGCGAAACTTTTACTTTGATATTGGAGAACGGATTGCATAATATCGTTAACATTTTTATTATTTCGTTCCTCTCAATTTAATGTTACCTCTAATTTCGCAAGGTGAACAAGGAATCTGAGGAGGACGATTTTGACTATTTTAGTTTTTCTACTCACTCTACCTACCTACATCTAAAGATGCACGGTTATTCTCGATGAATTATTGAAATATACCCGATATTTAGATCAAGGTCAAAGAGGTACATTCAATTTAAGACTGTCATGATGATTGATTACATCATCAAAGGTCGATTCAATCCGAAAAGATTGGTTCAAAATGAACTTTTTTTATTATGGTTGGTGTATCTTGTGAGGAACTTCGACAACTTATCCATATGCCCACTGAGGGCTTAATTAAAGGTTACTCTTCTTTCTGTAAGCAAAACAAGCCTGCCTGGGTTTGACAATGAAGTGTTATCCCGGTGAGGAAAATTTTTGCACATTACTCATTTTATATTGATTTGGAGGAAAGAAAGTGGAATGATAGCTTTTACCAGCCGATATATTATCGCGAATATCGAAATTACAAAGACACCGATGGTCTTATTGGCTAAACTCTGACGGGATCTTCTGTTATCGAACGATTTTTCGTACATAGAATTCGCGTAGACGGAGCCACCTCATAGGTTGCTAGTCCCTTACCAAAATTTTGGCAGTTTGACACTTTGACTTGTGGTATTTGAAATTTGAATGCGTTGGGAACCTCCGATAAACTCTATTCGATATTCTAATTATTATATTTAGCTTTGCTCTTGTTCAACGTCTTGTTCTTTCCACATTTTATTGTCACTTTTGCTATTGTTGGGTGAATTTTTTACCTACTGAAGGAGCGTTTCTGTATTGTGGTGATAACAGTGCAGAATCTAGTATTCAGCTTCTTGTATATAATGAAGCAACCGCAGGTTACCACATAGAATAAATGTTTTGGAACCCCAGGTTCATAATGAATGAAATCAATTTGTTGCACCTCTTGTTCACCTTCAATCAAATCACATTTTCGCAAGACCAGCACTTTCAGTATGATCAATGATCGAGTAAGATCACAATATCAGAACGGTACCAAAACAAGCCGCGTAATGGTCAAAATGTGAACAAGAGTCAGAGAATAAAACGAAAAATAACGAAATAAACTGCAATAAATCGAAATATTGAAAAAACTCACACGAGTGTATTCAAGACGTTTCAATAGCATGTAACTCAAACCGTCTTACGATGATGATAATTTTGATTTTTGAAACTTCGTTTGACCTCATTTAAAATTTAAATTCTTTTTTCTTCGTGAGACCATTTCCTGATTTCCATAATTTCAATGTAATATAATTTCAGTTTGCTCCGTTCAATATCAAAGTAAATCAGTAGATAACGCAAAGAATAATTTAAAATAAAATATATACATTTTCATGCCAGAATTTCGATACTTTTCTGCTTTTCCTATTCTCCAACCGAAAAATAAGTATTTTCTGAAAATTTCATTTTCAGGATTACCTTCAAGAGTGACAATTATTGAAAAAATTTCGTATTTCCAAAATGAACACAATATTAAATATTCCTTCATTGTTTAACTTTTAATGGGGCGAACATGGTCGCCCACATACCTACAATTTTTTGTATGATTTTGAAAGAATGGCATAATTTCCAAATATTTCCAGATTTACCCTGTTGAAGATAGTGTTCCTAACATTGAAATGTTCTTTTTTTGGTGGCGATGCCTTCCACATCTCATATAACAAAAAAAAATGGGATATATGCATATTTATTGGGATCGGGGAAGGATAAGCAGAAAAATACAAACTTCGGCATGATAGACTTTCAATATTTTTTCAACTTATCTTTTATTTTATCTGCTCATTTAGTTAATCAGGAAAAGGGAAATAAATTATTTCCGAATAAATATTTTTTAAACCAAATCATCTTTCGAACAATCTGCTCAAGCCAGTCTCAAATTACCTACACAGTAGGTAGGTAGGTATTTTTTAATGTGCAGGTCGAACTTCAATCTTTTGAACTATTCAATTAACTCCTTTCAAACTCGTTATAAAACATGACATGGTTCAATATAAACATGACAAATTTTGACGAAACGAAAATAGGAAACTTAGAACCGAGGGTGAAGAAAGAAAAGATCAATAAGGGATAGAAAAGAATAACATGAATTCCAAAAAAATCACAGGAAAAAGAAGGGAAAGAATGAGAAATAAACGAAATAAATTGTAATGAAAATTCTCGTTGAAACGATATTGAAATGAGAATCTGCAAAAAAACAAATAATAATAATAAGAAGTGAAATATAAAAAAACCTGTTGAAATGTTCACTTCTTCAATATTTCAATTTTTTGTTAGTGATTGATTCTATTTCAGATTCTGATTCGATTTTCGTGGATTTTTCATTAATTCAATCAGCTCATTTTCGTTTTGTCAACCTTTGTCATTTCCCTTCGTACCAGCCAATTCTTCCAAACTGGTTTCGAAGAAGATGAAGACAGAGGAAGCTGAAACAACTACCCCTCAACAGAAAGCATTGTCAACAGAGTTGTCAACCAGATTCAAACGAACATTTGGTCCTCAAGATTGGAAAGATTCCCCGAAAAACTCATTCCTCGAACATTTCTCTTGTGACAGACAACCCAAAAACTAAACCGATAAAAACAAAAACACGTCTCCGGCTCTCCACCTCTCGTCGCTTTCAACATCCCCAGGGGCCCAGCAACAACAACAGCATTCGTGCAAACCGAGCCCGCGTATTGTTGGCACACAAAAGAAAACGCCGCGCTCACTTTGCGAAACGACCATTTACCTTGAAAGGAAAAACGAAAGCAATCCGAGCAGAATCAAATGAGCTATGCCTCAACGCTAACCGGGACACTTACGGGAATCGCAAGGAATCCACCGCAATCTGAGATGAAGGGACGTCCTGCTGTCGTTGTTGTTTTTTCGGCAACAAAACACTACATTTCGGAAGCACGAGGTTTCTCGAGAGAAACAAACGCCGGCGCGAACAGACGCGATGCTCGAAGGAGACTGAATGGGCTAGCGCAACGCAGAACGCGACTCCTGCTGGCTGCAGGAAAGAAAAGAGCAGACAGGAAAGTTCGGATAGCGCCGGACACGGGCGTGTTGAGGAAGAGTATGACCTGGCAGAGGCGAGACCGAGATTAGATTTTTGGCTAATTCGTGTGTTTGGTATCGCGTAATCCGTGGTGATTACAGAGCCGGACGATTGTTGCAGGAGAAATCGCAGGATGTAGGAATTGGGAGCAGAGCAGAGTGGTTATTATTTCGAGATGAAAACGCTTAGTGACCATAACGGGGAGAATTGCAATGAAATTTTGATCTCGCTACTGATTGCCAACGATCTACATTTCTTGGAACATAGTCTTAATGTTATTATTGCTTTATCGTAACAGGGAGAATATGAACACGTGTCTGACAATGAATAAATACAATGTTTTCAAATAAAATTTACGTCTGTGTTTATGGTATTTTCCCCATTTGTGTTTGCTAATCAGAATTGTAAATAATCTGCAAAATTGTTTTTATTCACAATAATGAAATTGCGAAATCCCAACCGTGTTTGTGAAATGGATGACATTCAGGAAAATACCCTCTAGATTATTGTACTATTTCGAGTTATATGTTATTATACAACTGAAGATGTTATTTTTCGATAACTTCATGTAAAAATGAAATTGACGTAAATAAAATAATGTGTAAATACAATTTGGTTTGTTGGTCATTCTATTGTATCGCGTTTACCAAACGAAGAATTTCGAGAAGAAATTAAGCTGACAATCAATTTTTTAGTTCATTTTTGTCAATTGATTCTATAAAGAACTCCTAACATTACACCTACCCAAAATACACATCCTGTAACAAACATTATACCTAACGTCCCTCGATTATCTGAGAAGATAAAACGTATCGGTACCAAGGGCGCACCCAGAATTTTTTTCGGGGGGGTTTAATTTTCAATTTCAAGTTTCAAAGTTCGAAACTACATTTCAACATATATATATATATATATATATATATATATATATATATATATATATATATATATGGCACCACTTTAGGATTTGGGCCCACGCCCCCCCGGGGGGGTTATACATGGTTGGAAAGCCCTTGAGGAGAGGAACACATTGGTGCAGGTCAGTGGGCGCGCAAACGCCTCCTTGAGAAATTATGAGCAAAAATCACTTACTTATAGGGTTTTTCTATTGATTTCCAATAAGAAAAAGGGTTAATTGAATACTGGTTAGGTTAGGTTAGGTTAGGTTAGGTAAGGTTAGGTTAGGTTATGTAAGGTTAGGTTAGGTAAGGTCAGGTTAGGTTAGGTAAGGTTAGGTTAGGTAAGGTTAGGTTAGGTTCAGTATTCAATTAACCCTTTTTCCTATTGGAAATCAATAGAAAAACCCTATAAGTAAGTGATTTTTGCTCATAATTTCTCAAGGAGGCGTTTGCGCGCCCACTGACCTGCACCAATGTGTTCCTCTCCTCAAGGGCTTTCCAACCATGTATAACCCCCCCGGGGGAGCGTATCCTAAAGTGCAGCCATATATATATATATATATATATATATATATATATATATATATATATATATATATATATATATAAAAATTTGAAACTGACGAGCCATGGAGAATATTATTTATAGCAACTAGCAATGTTGATATTGCACGTGTTTTGGGTTTTGCTCTTTTGGTATTTCGTAGTAATAGTTAACTATTCAATTTCGGGTCTCTTTCGGGGAGGGGGGTTATAACAACATTCAACACAACAAAAACTTCTCGTTCAATACTGACACACATACCAATCAACATAACAGAAAACACACAGAATCGTTTTATTCGAATTCCTTGTTCCTGCGGTCAAAAATGTATAGGAGAAATATGAAGACCTCTGGAAGAGCGAGAGACTGAACATGCATAGGATTGCAGATTTGTGGTTCCAAATGGAACTTTCTGCACGGAGGCTCTCGGATGGAAAATATATATATATATATATATATATATATATATATATATATATATATATATATATATATATATATATATATATATATATATATATGTTAGCTTGAAGATTCTCACGGACGAAGTATGATGCGTTGTTTTTTCGGGTTTCATTCCGTGTTCTGTGGTTTTGATCCTCTGAAGGATAATTCTCACAACGTTTCGGCAAAATCTCATTTGCCATCTTCTAGGTGATGTCTAGAGTTTCGATCTCCGAACTCGAGTTCGGAGATCGTATGTATATATGTGAAAATATTTATTGTTAATGTTTCGGAAACTAAATCCGCTTCCGTTCTCAAAACTTATTCGCAAATTCCTGTTCAAATGCAAATATCTCTTGTCGGCAACTTCGTGATTGATTCCAATATAACTTTTCATTTTTCAGATAGTGGTATGTTACAAACCCAAAAATTTACGGAACAAATAGAAAAAATTCTTTTTCTTCGGTAAATATTCTCAATGAGGAAATCCTACTCGTAGAACCATTCTATCATAACGATATCTTCGTCACCCTGTAGTTTCCTAGAAAGTATGAAACTATCCAAGTGTGCACTTCCTTCTCGGTAAAACTGTGCTCACGACGATCGAGCAGTAGGTGTTAATGACAACTCATCAGCGTTCTCGCTAAAATACAAGATGACTCATGCAATTAAATCTCGATATATCTCGAGCGGCATCACTTAGAAGTGAAAGTGAAAACCAACTCAGCTTTCAAGACTGAAGTGCTAACCAGCGATAAAAGATCAAGGTTGCGTTTTTTCACACACAAAAATGCTGATCATTGTCGTTAGATCAGTTATATAATTTCAAGTGAACTTTAAATAAAATCGACCCTTGATGAATAAAATTATATGAAATAGCTATGTCAGTGGTTACTTTCTCTGTTTTATAATAGGCTCACATAATCATTGCAATTGTTTCGCATAATGGTGGCAATGAATAACAATTGCAATATTCTGATCCGCTTCAGCTGGGTGTCATGTTTACAAATAGCATATACTCGAAGTCAAACGGTACAAATGTTGGAAAAAAAATTGGGTCGGTACTCAGTGTTGTAGATTCAAGACTCGATTTTCACTACTCATATACTGCTGAGAAGCTATCAGCTAAGTCCTCAAGAGCCAACAGCTGATAGCAAAGTTTTTCAACACTAGATTGAAAAACCAATCCTTAGAGTTGTTTTCATGATAAATTTGTTGACCAACAAAGGTTTACACTGTGGAATTAAATCAAAATTAGTTCGAATTGGATTTTTTTGTTTACCAATCTGTGTCCACCAACAAAGTGCAACTCTCAGAAATCCGATTTAACGAGGTTTAATTTTAAGCATTTGATTCTCAACACGAGCAAGTAAAAGGATTGAAAGACGCCCATCCAGATCATAGCTACGATGAAAGCTGCTCGACCTCAGATACTTCATACAGGGCGTTCCAACGAGAACAAACGGAGAACTGGTACGGAAATTAGGGAGACTAATCTTGATATGAAAATCATACCCATTCCAATTTTATGAGTGGTTGATTGTCACATTATTTGGAAGGTCTTTTTTCTCTATTACCCCTGTATTTTCGAAATCAGTGCTTTTGTTTCGGTGCAATTCAATGTTGAGTATGAGAAAAACAGAAAATGCGCTGTGGTTACTTTCATCAAGGAAAATAACATAAAAAACATCAGTGGAATTAAAATCAACGAATTAATTGCTCGAAATGTCACGTGATTCAAGATGTCCTAGGTCAGCAATCGACATTCCGAACAATTGTTTCAGGCAGCTCTTCTAGATTTGCATGCTCAGTGAACTTTCGACTTCAGGTGTACCCACAAAAAGATATCCAACGGTGTGAGATCAGGTAATCTAGCTGACCCCCGACATCTCGAATAATGCGAGAAACGCTTTCGAAAGTCGACTGTATTGCTGTATGGAACTAGGTGGAGGTCATTTTGAGCAATCCATTCATTGATTTTGTTCTCATTGATAAAATTTTTAATATTTTTCTTAATAATGGTGACCACAACGCATTTTCTGCTTTTTCTCGAATAACATATTCAACATTGAATTTCTCCAGAACAAAAGAACTAATTTCGAAAATACTTACAGAGGTAATAGAAGAACAAAAGACCTGCCAAATGTTGTAACACTAGATCCCTCAGGCAATTGATAAAAATAAAGGGGGTGAAGTTTCGGGTATGATTTTCATATGAAAGTAAGTCCTCGTAGAAAAAAAAATTGATGTATTCTTCGAAATTTTCGATAACTCGTCCTTTCTTCACAAACAACATTCATTTGGTGAAAGCTGACACTGGACAACGCTACCCAAGAACTACCTGTACCCTATCAGTGTTTCTGCCCCTCAGAAACGCCAATTTAACACAATGCTGGTCCACCATGCACAAAAGTGAAATCTGCTCAATATACAAGTGATAAGGCAGTGTGTTTGAAGGGTGCACTTTTATCAATCAGAATGCTGTATTGGAAGAGATAATATGTCTAGCTGTTCTTATGGTAGACACTCCAGCATAAGAGTCGAAACGTCGAACACTGAAACATCTCGCACAATGACAGTGAGGTCCACAAATGGCGATTTTTTCTATTATTTGTACAACCGAAATTAGATAGCCAATTTACATGCATTTAGATTGGCTTGTGATCAAACAGTATACAGGGAGGACAAAATATATTAAATTTATTGAAGAATAAAGTACCACCATTTTGGATTATGTATTTCACTAGAAAAAGTGTTTGATAAATGGAATTCTTGACCAAATATAAAGTCCTATTCCATAACTCGGAAAATACAATTTCTGTTTTTCTTTTATTATTCGCTTGAGATTAGTACATACTAAAACTAGCTATAGCCGAATCAAATTCGAATACTTTCCATCGAATTGGAGCACATTCCTCAAATCCACCTGCTTCCTTCCTTCTTTGTTTTTTTTGATTACTCCCAACTTAATCTTTGTTGAAACGATATTCAACATAACTCCAGGAATTGGCAGTTGACCTTTGTAACAAGGAAAATGATCTTCTAATAATACTGTGATTTAGTTATAGCTACGAATGATATGTGATACATATCATTTGTAGCTATAACCAGAATCTCGAATTGTCATATAGAAATCGAAAAAAAAAATTTTTTAGGTTAGGACTTTATATTTGGACAGAACTATAATTTCATAACAAATTTTCCTCATGAAATTATTCTAAATTTTTCAAAACGGGGGTACTTCATTCTCGAAAAATTTGATATTTCTTATCCTGCCCTGTAGATATACTGTTTGACGAAAAATGTCTGTTGTATAACTAATAAAAAATTCTTCTTGTTGCACCCTATATAAAGCTCACTGAGTGATTCTTGACAAACCCAAATCATCCATTGAATGAATGAAAACATTCAATTTACCTTGAATACAACATAATATTGGCTATCTATCACAGTGAAGTAGTTGATCAACAGATATATCTGTTGATGATATCGGTCATTTTGTTCGGAATCGCCCTTCATGAAGGTCAGAATCTTCATAGAATCTTGAAATGAACGTCATGAATAATTTCAGAATCACTCATAAGCTAAAGCATTACAGCAGATAAACTAATAGTTTATCAGAAATAATTTCTGTCTAAATTAATTCACTGATATAAAGTAGCAGCTCGAACTATGTTAAACATTTTTTGGGCAAAATATAGGTAATCCAAATGTGTCAAAAATCATGCGAAATTGATTCAATCAGAAACTTATTCAATTTATGAAATAAATGCTCAATCAACGTCGGAAACGCTACTTGTCATTTCAATTTTGAATTTCATTGGTTTGAACTTATAAGTACGATTTCTCTATTGAAACATGTTAAAAAACTCATTAGGTCGTAAAGCTGAAATGAAAAATAGAAACAATAAATTCCGAGCAAACAACTTGAAATGAAGTAAATGAAAAAATAAAGTAAATCATAATATAAAAATTGAAGGAGAGGGAAATCATATGAAACCAAATTATACTGAAAACAATAACGAGAATGATCTGCTGGAAACTCCTTGGCTTCTAAAACCATATTGACATGAATGGCACTGACATTTGGGGAAGATAATTGGAATGATCTTTGGTTAAAAAAATGATATCGAGAAAACTGAAATATTTGTAAAAACGAACATAAATGAATAGATGTAAAACAAAAATCATCTCACACGAAGACGATTGCAGATGAGTACTAGTAATTGAAACATCGCGAGTATTTTTTTTTATTTTGTTATTTTGTTTTACAATCCTGTTTCACATTTTTATATTTATATCACTTTTATCGCTTCACTTTTGCTGATCTCGATTTTTTTTCGAGAATTTCAATTTCTCAATATCGTTAAAAAAGGAAAAAAGTTTGTCTGACTTTCATATTGATTTTTTTGACCCTTTACCTACGTACTAATTACCAAAATGAATTTAATTCATTTCATTCATATTTAGGTTCAGTAGGTATTTCGATCGAGTTTTTCTACAGGTTTCCATAGATGATGCAAGTACGAATCAATACCACAATACCAAGGAACATTGTAAACCACATTCAAACAATCACCTTTATTGTGTTCGTTAAAGAACTGTTTTTTTTTCAAGATATGCCCAACGATGCACGAAAAACTGTTTATTTTCCATTAAGAATCACTAGGTCAGTCAGGAAATTTTAGAATTGATCATATCGAAGGATGGCAATAGAACTTGCATCGACGTATTGTTGGTTGCCTTCGTCGTGTGGCGTGAATATTATGGTGCAACAAACATTCACTTTCACGAAAGTGAGTTCTTTAACAGTGGTGGTCATATCGCCAACTAAATTCTATCAGTTGGTCTTCTTTCCTAGAGGTGGCGCAAATACGCCAGCAACACATGTTGCTCTATTCGTCGAGAGATGGCACAGTTGAATAAAACATTGTTAGCATACCAATAGTGAAAAAGAATTGCTACTTATTATACCAACCTACAATGTGGACAGAGATTAAATAAGTAGATGTATCCATCTAGAGACATTGTCAATAATAACTCCTAATAACGTATGCTTTTTCAGCTATTTTTATAATTCATTTTCAGAGTTTGTCGGCAGATGGCGATTCATTTGCAAATAAACTCGAAGGATCTGATAATCGTGCAATCATTTCATTGGTGGCGATCAAATTTTGAGAAAATAACAAAGACTCACCTTCTAAAACATATACAATACTGCCGACATCTCCTTCGCGAATGATGATGCTTCCCGCCTTGTATTCTTCTGGATACATGCAATCCACAATCTCTCTTATCTGCGTCAGTTCTAAATTCTTCATAAAATCATTGTCGAGTATGGCGGATTTGATCAGTTCACGGGAACTGAAAAAAAAAAGGAAAATCAATATTAGTATAAAGACTAAGATACTTTCATATATACATTTCTCCCTTTTCGTCAGTAATTCCGTTATTCTTTTTATTTGCCCTAATTTTTAATATTACACATATTTTAATCAGCTGAAATGTAGAAACATATCCCGTTGCACGTTCCACCCCGTTTTTTCGAGTTCCAAGATGAAGAATGGTTTTAATTCGGAAGAACGAATAATAAATCACAGACTAGCTATTGAACAGTTTTGAAGGTTCATTCCACGATCTGGAGGGGGGAAGGTATATTTGATTATTTCATTACTGCTAGTCTCAATATATTGTTTTGGAAATGCTGATTTTATTCTGAACGGAATTTTCAATGTAGCCTTCCTCCACTGAATCGAATTTCCAATTGATTAAAAATCTGTATCGCTATGAAAAATCTGTATCATAATGAGCCTCATTACGAAACAGATTATGGTCATAAAATTGTGTATCTTGAAAACTGTTTTCGTAAATGTAAGTTTCGATAATAAATACATTGGCGAGAGCTGGCGAGCTATTAGAATCCGTTCCAAGGAGCACTTTGCACACATGAGATATGGAAGGGTAGAAAAATCCAACATGATTTAGGCAATGACCACAAAATTGGTGAAAGCAACCTGAAACTGATTGAGCATGTGCATGACAGCAGGATATGCGATGCATGTGAGAAAGAGTCTATAAATAGTGAAATGTGAAAAAAGCATGAATGGTGACAAAGTAACTATTCCTTTTAGTCTGCTATTTGGTGTTATTGGAAATTTGATAAGAGTAATCAGCAAGGGTAAGGGTTGGATAGTCGTTTATAATTGTCAAGGATTAAAAGTTCTTAAATTCGTTCCACTACAGAATTCAATGATATTTTAATGAGTCTAATAAAATGAATGAAATTTCTTGTATTATATGAAAACCTAATTTCAACAATCCTCCACTCGAACAGTTTTTGGGAGAGACATTTCAGAAGAGCATCAGTTTGAAATGAAATCGTGTAATGGAACTCTTCCCTTAACATTATTTTAGAAGAACCAAAGTTGACAAAATCGCTTTCAAATTCAGATATGCGTGACATGATTTCGAATCAGATTTCTAATGGAACCCACTTCATATGGAAACATTCGAAATTTTACTTGTTACAAACCTATGTCAGGTTGGAGAATAACCATTCGAAAGAGTATGAAGTCGAGAAAGATCTTAGTTTTAACTAATTTCAACTTCCACGGAAGGCACTTTGGAGCTTCATTTTGTTCGTCTATGTGCAATCCCTACTCCGTCCAGGAATGTATCGAATGATTGATCGAAAAATTGTGAATAGAACAGTCTAGAAACCTCCCTCGGTAAGAATGACACTTGTCTGTCGAGAAAATTGTAACCCTCTGCCCAAACAAAATCTTAAAAACAAATGCTCCGCCTTATCACGTTTTCGTTGCTGTTTTTTAAATTAGAATTAAATTATCTACAATTTCTGTTTGAACATTGCTCCATTGCTCGCTCTAGTTTCGACTTCTGGGGGTTGACGTTTGTCAGCTGGTTAACGAAAACGAACAATTTACGAACATTTTAATTATAGGTTTGTTCTGGTTCGAAGATCCAAAACTGTTTCAAACCTGCGCAGGACATGATGCGTAAAAGCAAAAAATCCCAGACAGTCCAGGACAGTCTCGAACACTTGGTTGAACCAGAACGCTCTTTTTGAGTGACCACTGCGCCATCTTTCGTATACAGGGAGCTTTTATTTGATAAGTGGGCAGCTTGGAAATTAATGGTTTCAACACAGTAGGTTTGAGTTTTGAAGTTTTGAGTTGGCTGCCATTAAAAAGTATTTTGGGATTTTGGGCATATATATTTGGGAGTTCACTCAGTTCACTGTTTGTTCGTCATTCGTAATCGCAGTTTGAAACGTTCTTTAGTATATTTTCATTATTTTTCTTTAACATTTTTAGTTCCATGTCAGGTAAACTGAGTGAAAAAGTGCATGGTCCCGATTTAACTAAAAAATAAATATTTTTTAGAAGAATATCAGTTGTCAGAGTTTCTAATACAAAATGAAAAATTACGATAGGGATGGAGATAACTTTTTTAGCAGGGAGAGAATCCTAATACTTTTGGATTTGTATAAATCATACAAACCAAAAGTAGTAGCTTACAGCTCAATAAACTATAAACAAACACCTACCCTACCGCCTACCTACGACTTGAACTTGACTGCGCATGCGCATCGAGAACAGTTTTCATCAGTTCTTGCTCAAGAGCAAAAACAAGTCGTGATAGTTCAGGACGGTCCGAGATCATTTTAAATGCGAAACCAGAACAGAGGATTCATCAATCCGAACTTGTCCTCGACAAACCAGAACGCTCTTTATTAACTGCGCATGATCCTGACGTCCGAGAACCACAATTTTTCAGAACCAGAACAAACCTTATATCTTGAACCATTTTCGAGTGCACGCAGTGTTTAACCAGCATCATTCGGGTCAAGCAATAGTCCCGATTGAAAACACGCCCTATAGAGTAAATTATTGATAAATATATAATTCTAAATAATTTGCATTTTTCATTTACTATTACATTATAATCAATATTTTTTTTTTCAGTATTTATTCATTTAATAATACTTACCAACTCGTGTAATAATTATAAAGTCATTAGGGAAAATACTTTTTATACATTTATAGACGTTGACATTAAAAAATGAATGAATAATAATAATAATAACTACAAGTTCTGATTTCAGTTTTCTTCTTCTTCATTATCGTCTTCCAGTCGCTATAAAATCGCAACTAAAGAGCACTGCAACCTTGCGAACCACAACCATTCTTACCATTACAGAATATTGTGCTGATCAATTCCTCCGAAGCCGGTGAATTAATTGGCATAACAGGTTCCAGGAATTCATCACGCATTATCCAACCCCAATCCTGGGGTCTAACCATGTCCCAACCAAGTCTGTACTTGATAATAAACTTGGGGTGTTGATAAGCTGCTGCACTCGTTGGTGGAATATTCAATAACTGCACAGGTTTATTCAGTTTTGTTAACTTGATGAACTGTGCATAACGAAGACGATCGGTGCAGTCCACAGATTTTGGAGCATTGAAGATTGGCAATAAGGTTCGCACTCCATTCTCAAATGATGATTAAATCAGAGAAATTCCTTCTTTACATGCTGCAGCAATTTGATCCAAAACCAGAAGTTTCCTGAGTGTTTTTAAAAAAGTTTTTTTCCTCCTCTAGAGAGCACAGAAGGTGTGTCAAAACTACAAATTGCGTGCAGAAACAATGTGTTTTGTATAACGAGGATATTTATCAAAACTTTTGGAAGAGTATATTTCAGTTTTTACGTATTCTTCAACATTAACAATTATTTAACAGTTTGTGGACTGGTACTGTCTCTAGTTATATCTATGAAGCAATCAATTGTTGTAACCACATCCAGTGTCTCGTTGATAAAAAAGAGTGATAACGAAAAAATTTGCGCTACACCAGTACAAATCACCGCACATTTTTTTTTATTTTTTGTCCACATTTTCCTAGGGGTTGTTAGAGGAAGGAGGGGAAATTCAGAGGAAAATGAGCATGCACATACCTTTTAAATATCCATGCAGTCAGTAAGTATCATTGAAAATTATTTACAAGAATCATGTGTAGCGTATGGCTTGATTGTAATTTTAATGAGGTTTTGGGTTGCGAAAGTGAACTTATTTGAAAAAGGATGGCATTTATAAACATCATCATTTGTACTAATAACAGTTCGAATTTTGAATGCCATCCGATGTAATAAACTATTACTAAGTGTTTCAATATTATTGTTCAAAAAATCGAAAATCTGGGGTTTTTCGGTGAATTTAAAGGTTTTTTTTTTCTCCGAAACTGCCCATCAGGATCGGATGGCTTTTTTTCCAACATTTGGTGGTTCCAAGTATGTTCAGCAATTTTGAAGAGGTTGTACAACTTTTTTTTTGTATTTATCTTAATTCGCTAGAGCGAAAACGGCCCACGTGTTTCGTCTGTCAAAAAATAAGTTAATTACAATCAGGGTATTACCTTTGGAGCAACCAGTTTTTTCCGGCTGCTTGAAAAATTTTTAACTTCGCCCCACCCCTATATCACCGCTTCCGTCCTCTTGGGTTCAAGTCGGCTGTACGAGGGGACTGTACCATAATGGTACCTACCATTCCAAGGTCCAGATTACCACTCGCTATCCGGTTGTCTCTACTACATACATTTGACGTGCCATTGCTTTGAATATTGTCCTTCATTTCGATTTCAATTTTCCATGTAGTATCAACACTTGTTTCAACGTTATTTACGCAATTCAGAAAATTCAATATCAGTTTCAATTCCCATTATAATTAATACTTTTTATTAACACCCCTTCAATTATGTAATATTGAATCGGTTCGAAACCAAATGAAACCCATTGATCCGTGAATTCCTCCTCCAAAGATACAGTCACCAACAAAAAAGAAAAATCGTGTGAATTATTGCACCTCCTAAATGTTCCTTCGGTGAATCATCATTCAAATACAGATACAGTGATAATGCCCATTAGATAAATGTCTTCTGTAGTGGCCGACACATATTTACATAATTTATAAATGGTTGTGCATTTGTCATCGGCATATGAAAGCAAAACTTCAGAGCAATTATTCATTTGAAACAGGCGTTTCGCATCATTTACTCGTGATTTTGCTCCAATATATCAGGACACGCAAATATGATTATATAGATTATTTGGAAAGTAAGTATCTCTATACTTAATCTTCACAAGTTTGGAGATGATAAGCGATTAAGTTACTGTAATAATACTTTTTTTTTTCACCAGCTAGGTAACGTTACAGTTTGTCTAATGGAAGTGATTTCTGTGGAATGAGCTTTAACGAGATAGCTGCAAGTAGCTGAGTAAGGGTACGTTAATGTTGGAGCTGTGATAAAGGATGGGACGGATAAGAGCAGCGACAATCATTTCTTCAATATGTTGTTTTTAGGTTGGTGATTCTGACAAAGGATTAAATATATATAAGACTAGCCGTGCCCATTTCGTTGGGCGTTAATGATTTTTGCTCGGATAGAGACCAATTTTTTTGATGAACATTATGTTCGTCTATACCGAACCGTTTAGTCAGCGCACACCATTAAATCATTAAATCTCGCCCACTTTTCTCCGACTTGATTTACATAATATACTATTATTTACGACTGATAAATAATGTAAGTATTATACTTACGGTTTCTGCAGTATAATGCCATATATTATTCCCTTAGGAAATGTTGGCGATGGATTAATAGTAATAGTTTTATTCCCTCTTGCAGTCCTGTCACAAAATCTCTCGATTATTAATATTAGCATGGAAACGTTTCAACTTGGATATAACCAAACTCCAAAGTGTCAGTGTCAAACGCATAGGTATATTGTTGTTTATTTGTATTGAGATGAATGAAACTGAGAAATTATTTATTTATGATAAATGAATTACTCGTAAATAAGGTAGAGTATACTACTCGCAATAATAACTTCTATTCTCTGGGTATATTACTCCCTCACCGCTAACGCGGCTCGGTTCGTAAAAATTCTTCGAGAATAATACCTATATAGCTATCATAATTGACTTGTGGTATAATGTACTATTATTAATCACTGGAGTTTTTGAAAGAATGTAGGCTTTCACGTGCGGTGTTGATACATCGCAAGTTTTTCGGGGTTGAGGGCCGTGTCCAGAAATTTTGAGTTTCGGAACTGAATTTTTTGTTAAATCATAATAAAATATAGCCTATATTACTCCTGAATATTGTCAGAAACGAACCTCATGATATTAGCATAGATTTAATGGTACATATACTTATATTCTAAATGGCCATTACCTAACAGCTCTCAAATAGGTATTGAACGGTTTGAAATGCTGAGAGTAGAAAAATGACATTTTCCAATAATGACAATAGTAAAATTTGTTGGGAGTTGAAGTTTGCGAAGCCTACTTGAGACATATAATATAATGAAATTAATCTTGCAAATAAATATTCATTTGTTGTTCATTTTATGGAATCATTTCGAAAGTATATTAGTATTAGTAGAGAACAAAAACTGTACGTAATACACCATTTCCAGTTGATGCTGATTTTGGAAGTGACAGCGGGATAGAAAGTCATCATCTATTATAAACGATTTTATAGCATCGAGAAAAAAAAACAAAGGCAACACCCCAAGTGATCGATTGAAAAAAAGTAGCAGAAACGGTCGGTAATAACAAGGATCAAATGAAAGAAAGCCATTCGTTACCTGTAGGCGTTTATCTGAAGGTGGATCGGTGGAAGGCATTCGACATCAACACTTTGCGTTGCCACTTTTTACATAATTTCGTAATAAATACAGATTGCCATTATTAAGTAATTATTGCGATTTTTCATTGGGAAATGCGGCCAGTTACGACTCGGCCAGCGGTAAAAACATAACGACCTATTGTCAATAAAATTTAGACGGCCGCCTCCAGGCAAAAACCGAAATGATAATAGTTATGATCAAGATTTAAGCAATACGAAGGCGAAACGGGTTATAGCGAAACTCTTTTCATATTTCTTGCCGCAGTGTAAACGATAATTAAGCATGTATTAATTTGCATGGCAAAAAGAATAAATCTCATTAATCACCAATTAGCTAGGCCGACATAATTATATTATCTGCGAAGTATTAAATTCGGCGCATGATGTATGATAATTAAACATTTTATGACAGGCAACTTCATTTCTTCATGTCCTTGAACATTGTAGGTGCTACGAGTGATAAGATGTTTTCACCTTATTTCACTTCTAGGTGAGTTGTAATTATGCCCAGTTCATTATTATCACCTCTTCATAGAACGACGGTAATTTTTTATCGAGATATTATTATCATTATTTCGGGCCCACGTTGTTTCTCATCATTAGTGTTTTGTTTTGTATATTGGACACAAGGTTAAGCGATTGTAAATTACTCCCGACCATTTCCTTAATTGATGCGATGAAACGCTGAAGTTCAGAATTAGACAACCTAAAACAGACAACAGATTCACACGAAAGAATACCCTTAAATGTTCAAAGAACAAGCGTGAAAACTTAACATTTGAAGTTTGTAAGCCTCAATAAATAACGAAATTCCAAAGTTCAGCTGTTCTATTGAAAATAAATCCCTGTGCAATACTCAAGAAATGTTTATCATTTTCATATACAGTTATCTGACAAGCAAAATATTAAAAATCATTGGTTGGGCACAAACTTTAGGTTCACTTGTATCAGAGAATTGAATTTATTTTCGATTCGTTCAGCTTCAATTCGATTTGAAATAAGTGAACTGAGAGTTGCCTTTTTCTCAGTCAATTGTGACTTCTGAATGGTTTTTGTGAATTCAATTGACGAAAATTAATTGAAGCCACAATTCGGATTCATAATTAACAAGCCATTCTATAAAACGCAGTTGATTCTCGGTCTCTTTGTACACCCTTAACGCACCAATGACATCATAGGTATCACGTTGTCGTTCACAGATGATATCCCCAGGCTACAGTCTGTGTATATTCAGGAATTTCAAGGTGATAACTTCATCCATGATTCTTGCAATGTATGAGTCATTTTGTTATACTCATGGTAATATTTCACCAGATGCGAAAAACAATATATACATTTCCATAAAATTTTCGAAAACACGCGTATTTTATACCTACATATCTCTGAGAAAAAATAACCTCTAGGAAACACTTCAACAGATATGAAATCACTCGAAAACCGAACTGAATCGCACGCCATTGATACGTGTAGTTCAAAGCTCCGTTGACGAGTTTTCCAATTAAATGTCAGTATATTGAGAAATGAGCTTCGTCCCACGATGATGAGTTAAATGTTACACCTAGTAAGTATATTCAGTGATGTGTTATTTTGGTTAACCTTGATTTCGTTGTACTAATGTCATATATTATATTATATATCATATTGATATTATATTATATTATATTATATTATATTATATTATATTGATATTATTTTCATCAATCAGAATATAGTTTCAATATAAAAGTTATTTTGCTTCATCCATTCTTAAATCACAATTTATAACTTTGAATACTTACAGTACCTATGTGTGATCATTTCCCTCATGCGAATAAATGATGAAAAAGTTGAAGGCTATAAACTTGCCTGGTCCTTGATAAAACGTTGTTTACCTTTGAACTGTCAAAACTATAAAGTTTACCGCCTCGATTCTATTGAACTGACTTATATACAAGGTTAGAATGTAAATTATCATAAATGAAAAGTTACCTAATTATTATCAGTCATTCACTTTTCACTTTGTAAGCATAATAATAACATGAACGACACATTTCAATAAACATTGAAATTTCACACACGTAAATAGCTTATGAACATAACCAAATTCATGGCAGATATTACAAATTGTAAACGAGACTTACGTCAAAATTGTAGCCACTTTTGAGACCAATTCAAATATTTGAGGTTACCTGAACTCAAATGAAGATGGCGTACGATTGATTTTTTGTTGAATCAAATTTGTTTTTTGATGTGCTAATGAAATAGTAATGAATTAAATTGTTTTTCCTTTGATTTGTTCAATGAATGATCTCTCCAAATACAACTCGTTTTCCAAATTCAATGAGATGAATTTTCATTTTCAAAACACCCAAACTTTTTATTTTGAGGCAAGAGCATTAACACAAACCGAATAAGATTAAATCACTCGTTCTACGGATTCGTGATTTAATCAATGGGTTTGTTTTCATACATTTGCCAAATAGAAAATTTGAAGGACTCGTGGTATTATCTTTGATTGAATGCACTAAACCAGGGTTTCCCAAACTATGGGTCGTGACCCACTGGTGGGTCGCTAGTGAATATTTAGTGGGTCCTGCGAATACCGAAATGAGCTGGAGATATCAAACACACTGAGATTAAAAGTATTTCGTGTTGGAGTTGATGTCAAAACTGTAATGGGAAAACATAGGAAACAATCACATCCTTCCCAATGAAATAAATTTTTGATGTAGTTATTCGATTGAGTATTGAAAATTGTATTTGAACTTTGTTTTTCATTTGAAAAATTCCTTCATTTGTATTGGTAACGGTTGAATGTCCAGACAACTTTGGGAATCGGTCTTAAAAGCGGCTACAATTTTAACCACGACCGGGACGTAAGTCTCGTTTACAATTTGAAATATTTGCCATAAATTTGGTTATTTTCATAAGCTATTCGTGTGTGAAGTATGAGTATTAATTGAAATGTGTCGTTTATGTTATTATTATGCTGTGCTGACAAAGAGAAAAGTGAATGAACGATTAAAGTGATCAAAAACCGGGCGTATGCCTCACTTCTCAGGTACTATCTCGGAAACTATATTATTAATGTGTTCGATGTTTCCTGAGTTTACATGTTTCCTGGAAATAATCTCCACATATATCCCTCCTACACCAAGCTCAATCGACCAAAATGTATGCATGATTTTCAAAATTTTGCTTTCAAGCAAAGGCTTCCGTATATAATAATTTAAGATGAAATTTTATCAAATTATCATACACTTAAGGCTGGATTCAGACAGATCCGAAAACCGATCGAACGATGATCCGATAGCTTTCTGATTGGTCTAAATTCAATTTTAGTCATTTGATAAGCAAAATTTCGAAAACCATAGAAGTGCAGCACACGTTTCAACCGATTAAACTTGGTGCATTCGGGATATAACCTCCGATTAAGAATGACGTACTTATTAAAAATATTTGAAAAACGAAAAAAAAATCGATAATTCCAGATACTACTGAAAGTGAAGAATTCAGTTTCAGACATGAATCATTATCTCGATCTTCAAGTTTACACGACAAAAAGCTTTGAAATCGAGAGAAAAGAGATGCAAATTTCTGTCTGATTTTCATATGAAAACGATCCCTGAGAGAAACAGATGTTATCAGGACTGCAATTCTTGAGTCATGCGGATTAATTTTCATACGAATAGAGTGACGAAAAGATATATGGACTGAATGTGTTCAACTGCGACACAACAAGTCGTATATGGATTTTTTTCGAGAATAGAGGCCCAGGAGGTATCCAATATCAAACACGACGAAGAAATAGTAAAACTGTATTAGTCGCATCAACCATCTCTGATAGAAATGCAAAGGAATGAACGAATGGTGTTTCGTTTCGAAGTTTGCAAGAGGAATATCCAATTCATGACTGCGTCCAAGTGAGTTTGAGAATGAGAATGAGAATTAATATCTAATCGATTGCACTCCAGGATATAAATCACGTTTTACCGAACAGCGAGAAAAATGAAAGCATGCAATCAGTGTCAATCAAATTAGGCAATATTTTCCTAGTTACTTTTTGAGAAAGTGTTCAAGAAATAATAGATGAACACCATAATAATTGAAGTAGTCCAAATAGAACGTTGACTGTATGAAGGAATATCAACTTATGCAATTCAGTGCCTTGCGCTCTGAATCACACCCTACGCTCACAGTTGGCAATACTTCAGTTTTCTAGTTACGGGATAGTGTGATTGATAGTTCAGTCAAAAACCATCCGCATAGCTTTCTCAAAGTTAAAACGATGTTGATACACGAAATGGTACACACCTCAAGCTCTTGGGAATCTTCTTGATATGCAGATCGTTTTCTTCCTTACTCAAAGGCTCCGCGCTGATGGCTTGTCTCTTCATCCTTGGTTCGGCAACGGTTTGCACCCTCGTGTTTTCCACCCCCGGCCCCGGCCAGAACTCACCCCCCAAATCTATTTGTTTCGTGATGATCTTCTGTGTGATCGGTCTAACGACCTGCCTGAATTTATCGATTTCATTCTGGAGATGTTTTATGAGCTCGTCCTTCTTTTCCAGCTCGTTCTCTAGACGAACGATGGTCTCTTCTCTGAGCTTCAACTCGCGGTTTTTCTCCTCCATGAGTCGCTTCAGAGAGGTCACCACCTCCGCCTCGCTCGGCGACATCTCGTTCTCGATTATATTCACCTCCGTGTCGATTTTGTTTCGATGAAGGATTTTCGTGATGAAGGTGTAGCAACTCATTTGTTTCTAGTTGGATTTCAATCTCATCGTAAGTTCGGGTGTGGATGTGGTTATGCAGACGGAACTGTTTTGATGTTCGTGTCACTGGGCTGTTTCAAGAAACACCGATGATGAGTAATCGAACGGTTGGCGGTAATTTTTCTGTGGCCTCGCGATCGTCGAATGTTTATGTGATTGATCATTTGAATCGATAACATTCGAGTTGGTAAGACGGCAATAAATAATCGACATTATCTCCGCACAGTTTATTATTATTATATTGCGCAATCGCGATTACACATTTTTCATTTCTGGTTTCAAAAGAGAGGTACTGGTGTGAATATTGAATATTTTGTTTCTTTGAATTTCAACAGATGAAAGTTTTTCTTTCATGCAGAATTTTTATTTTATAAAATCATAACTGAGCCCTTTCGATTATAACAGTCATCATCAGTGCTAAACTGAATGTAATGTTATATATATATATATGTATATATATATATATATATATATATATATATATATATATATGTATATATATATATATATATATATATATATATATATATATATATGTATATATATATATATTATATTATTTTCGTAAGTTCGACAACATTTTCAATTGTTGAGAATATTTTATAATTGCCTGATATTCAAATGTTTTCAATAATTACTTACTTTTAGGTGAACTCTGATGATGACTATTCTAGTCGAAAGTGCTCTGCTGAGATTTTATAAAAAATATATCTCTGAACTTGACTCAAAAAACTGCCTTCCTCTATAATTAGAGAAATACTTCTTATTCCGACAAAAAATGATCTTCAATATTTTTTCGATGAGAGTAACCAAAAATTGTGTTCCATAAAATTTTTGGTTTCCAATTAATTTCGTCTCCGACTTATATACCATATAAAGGGTATTGGACTGAAGTGTCGTATATCGAAATTGTTCTTTTTTTTAGAAGAAACATGTCTCTTCATACATTTCCGCACACGTTTGAAACGAGATTATTTGATATTTTGCTCCAGAAATTATATCATTTGATACGGAAGGGCAACCGCTGTTATGTTCAGAAAGAACAGGTCAATTCGTATTTGCTTTGAATTTTCATAGTTTCAAGCCTCAAAGAAGGTTCTCTTTCTGGTCATCAATTTTCTGAAAATCAGACCAAGCGTTAGGTTTCATGAAGTTTGTTGTCACCCTGTATTCTCATATCTCTTAAATGATCATTGATTTATAGTAATTTTCATTTTTCAAAGTCGTTACTGCACGGAAAATATATGTACTGATCGTAACGAAAGCTTACCAGTCCTTATAAAAACAAAAAATATTTCTTGATAAAAATTCTTCGGAATTTTCAAAAATTATTTACCCCCTAGACAATATAGGGTCTAGTCCTTGGTATTAATTTTTCAATATGTCCCATTCATCCATTCAATACATATTTCACATGAAAACATATGTTTCTCAGTATCACTAGTTTCACTAGTTTCTTCCACTTAGGAAGAGATTCCAGAGAAAGATGGCCTTCAAACGCGAAGAAAATAGTGATACTGAAAACCTCGGCCGCGAAAGCCTCAACCATTTTGACATATGTTGCTTATGAATCACCTCACTCATGGGCACACATTTCTTTTTCTTTTGGAAAATTGACTCACTTAATACCAAAATGAAATCGGAAAAGTAATTATTCTAGTGAGTTAACGGCAGGAGGGATAGAAAAAGCAAAATCTCAATTGAAATTGATTCGATTCCAAAAATAATTTGGGTTTTGGCATACGTCGACAGGACAGTTTTGTATTTTTTTATACTTTCATACTAGACAGTTTTCCTGGAGAGTGGATTTTGTAGTGGAGTGTTCATTTGGTCTTGTTCTCTGCTCTTTCTTCTGGGCGCAATCCGAAGAGTGCTTGACGAGGAAAAATATAAAACGAGAATACTTTATCATTTAATGACATGGATAAGTAACGTTTTTCTGTTTTTCAAATAATGGTCAGTAAGGACTATCAAGCAATTCTAAAAGGATGAAGAAATTTCCTACGGGTCATCCTTCATCCTCCATGCTCACCACACAAACCATCACTCATTCTTCCAATTACACGATGAATACAATATTCTTCTGAACACAAAAGTTGATCGCAGATCCCAAATTCAGTCAGCTTTGCAAATGCTGTATTCCACGACAATTATATCAGAGTGCTATTTTTAGTTGATCCAGTCCTTTCATCAGCACAATTTCCAGTTTGTTATCGTTCTGAATGGTTCGTTGCGGTAGGCGGTTAAGATGAGAGATTTTGGTGGCTTCTAAGTGGATGCCAGTAACAACATGAGTCAGCCAATTTCCGAAATACTCTTTTAATTGAAGGCGTGTCGAGAAAGCCTCCAAAATAAAAATAAAATATTCACTTCATCGATTATTCTCTGAAACGAAGGCCAAGCAAAAAACATATCGGTAGCTGCCGTCTCGTTGAAGTTGACTGTTTTTTAGCAAGATATCATCAATAAACTGTCCATTATGTAGCGATGTGAAGTATTTCACAGATTTTTTTTCGGTCAAAAAGAAAAACATAAAAAGTTTGATCAATTGATGACAGATTCGGTTAAATATACGTGTAGAAGTTATCAGAAAAGAAAAATGGGACTGAATTCCTCCGAGATAATAACGACAAAGGGCAAACCGAATACAATCGAAAAAAAAGACGGATACACGGAGTGCATTGGTTGGGGATTATGGGCCAATTGCACCGCTTCAACTCAGCAGAGATTCAACTAAGCTTGGCTCAATCGTTAAGGAACAAGGAAGCTGATTGGCAAATCCATAGCAACAAAGCCTGGCTTAGATTAAGCACAACTTAAGAAAAGCGGTGCAACTGGCCCTACAACTCCTTTCTTCAAAGCCCAATTGCTATAAGATTTCCGTTTTAACATAAAATTGTAATTCGATTGAATAGTCGTCATTGCCATTGCTTGGCTTCAAATATTTTGAAAAGTACTTCGACTGTGACGACTTTGCCAATGCGTTATTTAAAAATCTAATGCAGTTCTCAATTGCCTTACTACCGAAGGAAATCGAACGACGGCGTTTTCAAGCTCAATTTGAAATGATAATAGAATGATGTTGACATTGAAAAATGAGTATTTTAAAAATATCTTGTGAATCCTGTTGGCATACTTGAGAGCTTCCTGCAGAGTAGTGCTAGGGCCGATGTTATTGATTGTGAGACATGATATTCACTGGGAATTTGTTCATATCAATCTGGAGCATTACAAGAGAAGCTGACATACATGAAAAAAAATCATTTCTTAGTAGAGTACATCGGAAAAGTCTCGAAAAAAATTGTTTAACAAATGAGTTTGTCCTAAAGATCAATAATGTGGATGAAGACTCGATAAAAAAAATCAATGGAGCAGTTTCAAGTTGCGTACGTTGGTTAGACTGCAAGGTTATCGCAGCCTGACACCTGGTATTATTGTCGAACATTTCAATGAATATATATGACAAAAAGAGATGCACATTAGAACAAACTATCCAAACTAAAATCTGATCACAATGGTGACTTGGACATCTAGTAAGTATCTTAGTTCAGCAGTGAGTACTGAAAATAATCTCATTAGTAAGTAATTCTGATTACACCTACAGTGAATAAAACCCCAAATTTTCCTCTCATTTCAGGTTTATCCTATTCTGAAGATGACAAATTCTCTGCAGACAGAGCAAAATTAGTATCACGGGAATATATCAACCCCCCAAAGGGATAGTAATGCAATGAAACAACAAGGATATGTAGCAATCAAGAACACATGACTTTTTTTCAAACCAAATAGTGATAGTGAAGTATGAATTGGCTAGTTGATGAAGATGTGACTCAATATTGTATTTTCATTAGTCTGTAGAATTGCTCTAGTGCCGAATTTGAACGTTACATTTTGTTTACTTCTGCTCAAAGCAGGTAAGTGACATGCTATATCAAAATACTTACGTCAAAAAATTTCCACTATAATTTGCTCAAGGCTACCCCTACGGGAAACATTTTCCGATGAATCAAATCGAAGCCTCGCAACAGGAAAGAATACTTCGACCATTACCGCATCGCCCTTGAAAATGTCTCTGCCGCAGATGCAGACGAATCGACAGGTCCAAAAACCTGCGGACCACGGCTGAGAAGCCCGGAAACTTCTAACAATTCATCAGTTGCCGGCAGTGAAAGTCCACAACCTTTGTTGAAGGAACCTGCTTTTTTTCATGCTGTCTGATAACAATTGAAGTGAATCCCACCTCTTCAAAGACAAAATGACATGTCAAATCTTAGATTTTTGACAGAATTCCGAAAACATACTTAGAAAAGAAAGATTTGTGAAAAATATCAAGTTTTGAAAACGAAAGCAGATTTGGCTTCCGAAACAATAAGTATTTTGATAAATTTTCGTTCCTGTATTTTTTTGATAGACAGATTTGAGTTATACGAGAAGTTGATCACTGATAGAACATATTCCATTCAGAAATAACTGATAAATGCATTATTTTTTCTGGGTAGATGAGAAATCTGCCCTTCTACACTTGTATGTATTCCAATAGCTGGCCATACACCCAGAGTTCGATCTGTCGGTTTTAACCGCCATGGATTAGTCTGCCGGTTTTATTTGCCATGTATTAAAACCGTTGTCAACCACAAAAGCCTGCCATACACACAGAGGTTTGGCCGAGGACGTTCTCCAGCACGGTTCAAGTCTGTCGACAAACCCGTACGTTAGTGTATTGAGCAGGGACCAGTCCCGCTACGGTCTTATCATGCAGAGACTTGTCTGACAGTTAAAGTCGACAGATTTGTTTTCTGGTACCATAAACATCACCGTTTTTTCCCTGTTAAGCAAGCGGGCTTGAATCATTTTCATTGTAAAATATGGCTGAAAGCATAGACACTCGTTTTATGGGCAAAGAGTTTTTAACGGAGTTTATAGAAATCTATAAAAGTCATCCAGCTTTATGGAAGATGAAGTCGAATGAATATGTCAACAAAAATTTAAAGATGCAACAATGCAACTTTTTTCCTATTTGCATTTCTGCTGAACATTTTGTCACTAACAACTATACATATGTCACCAGACACCGGAAAGACAATCACTAAAAACTTTTGTCAAGACTGAATTCCACGGTTTTGGCAAAGTCGGTAGACAAGTTGACAGATTTCGCCACTAACAAACAGTTTTGTCTGCAACAGATTAAATACGTCAGAGTTGTACGCGGGTATATCTGTTCTAGTTAGTGGAGTAACAAAGATTAGTCTGTCACATGCCAAATCCGCGAAAGACCGCAGACTTAAACTGTGCTGGATAAAGTCCTCAGACAAACCTCTGTGTGTATGGCGGGCTAATTACAGAATAAAAATCCGCGGTTAAATCTTACAGATAGACCCGCCACAGGCAATACTGCGTGTTAGTGTCTGCAAAACTGCAGATTGAACCGGGGATATAAGGGTATCTGTGGTATCTTTGACACAAATTGTAGATCATAAAATAATCTACAAAAAATCTTCCTCCAACCTCAGTTTCTGCTCATCAACATCTTCTTCGGGTATATTACCAAGTTCAAGTGGCTTGGCTTGGTTATCAGGTAGACCCTACAGACGGGTTGGAAGTTGGTCGACAATACATTAGAAACAGTTCAAACTTTACTCCCACCTGCACCGGAAAAACTGCTGAACAATTTCTTGCAACTGCAATAAGGAATGCAGTGCCAAATGTGGTTGCAAAAAAGTCGGACTTTTTTGTTCTCTGGCATGTACAAACTGTCAAGGCCGGTCGTGCTCCAATGTTGATTCATTAATAGAGGAGGATTCGTTTGATTCCTACGAGGATACATCGCTATTGACGCAATTCACTTGCACTCAGAATGAAGAACAAGAAGAACGAGAAGAGTTTGACGGTTACAATACAGACGAATAAAATTCACCACTTTTTTAATTTACATCGCTTTTTATCTTTTTCAATATTTACAGATTTCCGTAATTTTGCAATAGTTTCAAATTGAATAAGATCACAACTGACCGGTGGAGTAGGCCTACGGGAAAAACCACGTTAAAAAAAACGCTCTAAGTAACTACCTCATAGGTGGCGTGGAAACGTGTTCATATTAAGACGATTGCAACTTGTACAACTTTTTGAATCGTTATTTCTCCAAAACGGTGGCTCCTAGGAAAAAAGTATTTTTTGTAGATCATTTTATGATCTACAAAAAACTCATTTTTTTTGACCTTTGACCTTGAAGAAATTTTTTTCCATACAGGGGAAAGATGGGGAACTTTCAAATTTTATTTTCAATCATATTTTCAACAACCTCACTGATTTTCAGCTTGATGGGAACTTATGTAGCTTCGAATTTTTGAATTGACCGGAGTAATAGTTGAAGTGAACTTTGAAACTACACTACTTCTATTCATTTAGGTTTCCACAAGGCTATGAGAGTAATGAGTGAAGATCTTCGTTGACCTGATCCATTTGGCGAATCAATTATTCGACTTGGTTGATGGTAACGCGAGACAACGCATTTTATTGGTCGAAAACTATTGGTTTGACATGTTCATAATAATTTGTACGAATTTTCGATAGTTATCCATAAACTCATACCAAAAACTGAAAAATGCAATATGTTATTCAAAAATATGATGATTTTTATCGAACGTCTTCCTCACAAAAATAAACATGTTTCTGATTCTCGCTTTATATTATCCAAAATCGATATTTTTACAAGATTTTAATAGCTTACAGTCGATAGAACATCTTACGTCATTTTTTCGCCCGTGTAACACTTTCGAAACTTTTGGCACCTTACCCAATACGAACTAATCGTTTTGCTTGTGGTCATATTTTACACGGGTGATTAGAAACGTTATCACGCGGGCTTATCGCCCAGGAACGGAATCGATGACATGTATTATTATTAATGTCCTTTCCGAAACGATCTGACATGGATTCAAGGACACGGCATCAATACCAGGCAGGTTTTCATACACGGGAATAGACGATGTTGAAAAACATGTCGAGAGATTGTATCTAATTGCTGTTAAAAGCTCGCGTAGCCGAAGCGGTTTAATTTTCAGATTATTAACCGGAACGATTCGCGTGTAGTTTTTCGAATTTGTTCGCAGCTAGTATGGTGAATTACCGCTAATTGAAGAACTGCGGGCACGATACGTGAATGCAGGATGTTTTCATTACATCATAGCCGCAGAAATGGAATCGACTGTTGTTTCATTTGCTGGAATATTCAAACAGCATTATAACTTTCATGGTAAAGCGAGATCAAGATCATCCACACTGTGATCTGGAAAACATGAATATATTGAATAATATATTGATATGCCTGTCTCTGCTGATGTTTCGCGATATATATGTCAAGGATTTTTCGAAATTCAGCAATGGTGACCAAATAACCAAAATCAGGTGAGAAAATGCGACGAACATATTATAGCATATTTTTTCTAGAACAACTTAAGAGCTAATAGTTCATTCCCTCAAATGAAAAAAAAATTGAAAGGAAAGAGGAGGTTGATTACTTACTACAGAAAATATTATGTTATAGTTTTTTATTTTTTGTCTTGAAAAATAATGATGGCCTTGAAAGCCTAGACTCGTTTATGAAATTTGGTGTTCAAGTAGACTTCTCGAAGTGCGTATCAAGTGAAAAAAAGAATCATTTCAATCGATTGAAAAATGTAAGTTTAAGAAGGGTGTTTTCACTTTGAACGGGTCACACTGTATATAATGCATCCCAAGTCGGAATCTACAATCAGATTGATATTCTTCCCAGAAGTCAAACTCACCACTTGCGTTGATTCAAATTTATTTGTCTATTATTTTTTTTCAGTATATAATTCGGAATATTTTGGACTGAGGTGGCCTTTACTTGATGGAAATCCATAGTTATTACGCTATAAGGTAGACACGATTAAATTTCCACAAAATTTATTGTCTTCGCGACATGTTTCGGTACACTGTACCTTTATCAAGCGAATGTATTTAAACACTAAATTATTCTTCGCTGAAAGCTCCTTAAATATATCAGGGCCTACTCTAATTATCTATGATTCCTAGAATAATACCACTGACAATGATGATGATTCCTAACTGATGCTGATAAATGATACTGATTCCTAATAATAATTATGATATCGGACCATAGTTACTACTTATTGATTGAATAAGTTCAACAAAGGGGAACTATTGAGATCCAATTGATCATTTAGCAAACAATTTGAATTTTTTTTTAATTTATTGATTTCCAAAAATTCTAAATAATTAAGTCTAATGCCCTTATTTTCAACATGCAGAATTTCGAAATTTTTATCGAAGTCATGGCCTTCCTCCAAAATATGATTGGCATATGATGAATGAGTTGTTTTCTTTTCATAATTCATACGATGTTCACGTATGCGGTTTTTGAATGGTCTACCTGTCTGGCCAATATATACTTTGGAGCAAGATCCACAATTCAATTTAAAAACTCCTGATTTTTCATCTTTTATTGTTTTATCTTTGTTATTCTTGATAAACCTTCCCAACGTGTTATCCGTTCTATATGCTACTTTTAAATTTTGTTTATGCAAAAATGAAGCTACTTTTTCCGTAGCAGGTCCTGAATAAGTTAAGATTCTATAATTATTGTCAGGGGTCCTCAAAGTGGGGTACACTTCTTGGATAGCTTTTCTATGTAGATAGAAAAGCTATCCAAGAAATTTCGATAAAAATTTCGAAATTCTGCATGTTGAAAATAAGGGCATTAGACTTAATTATTTAGAATTTTTGGAAATCAATAAATTAAAAAATTCAAATTGTTTGCTAAATGATCAATTGGATCTCAATAGTTCCCCTTTGTTGAACTTATTCAATCAATAAGTAGTAACTATGGTCCGATATCATAATTATTATTAGGAATCAGTATCATTTATCAGCATCAGTTAGGAATCATCATCATTGTCAGTGGTATTATTCTAGGAATCATAGATAATTAGAGTAGGCCCTGATATATTTAAGGAGCTTTTAGCGAAGAATAATTTAGTGTTTAAATACATTCGCTTGATAAAGGTACAGTGTACCGAAACATGTCGCGAAGACAATAAATTTTGTGGAAATTTAATCGTGTCTACCTTATAGCGTAATAATTCGGAATAGATAACAATAGAATCAGTTGTATATTGAGAATATTGAAATCTATTTTTTTTTATCTGCTTCGGGAAGTTCAGATACAGAAATATCTTTTCCGAAAACTTGATGTCACATACAATGGAATGAGTAGACGGTTAGTTTTATGCCAAATCACGTCTTTGAAGTAGAGGAAATCTCCAGTTGAATATCACAATGAACCGCAAAATCATGTCGTAAGTTGATAATTCTTCGTCGACAAAACTGAGAATGCTTAAGGCAATGTTTTTCTTGGTGAGAGTAAAATACAGTTGGAACATGATCAATACAAAAGATTCTTCAACTGAACACTGGGTAGTTTTATCAGTTATTGCGAAACATATAGGTTGACGGAAACGTATTTCCTCTTTATTGCCTTCCACATGACGTCTATAATACACAACAATGCATTATATGATGATAAAATGGATTGGTCATTTACTAACCTAAGATTAAATAATAAAAAAGAAGCAAAATTCGTGCATGAAAATATGAAAGTGACCTATAATATGCCTTTAGACATATGTTATAATCTCCCTAGAGAAAAGTGACTGTAGAAGGAATGTTAATCTTTGTGCTTGATCAGAAAATTAGAAGTTAGTGCATCGTATGAATTACGGACAAGCTGAAATTTTGGAAAGTGAAATGAATCTTTTTAAATGTGTACATTTTTATGGTCTCGGTAGTGTAGTGGTTAGCATATCTGCCTATCAAGCGGAAGGCCGGGGTTCGAATCCTCGCCGGGCCACCGTGCTGGGTAATCGCACGTTAAAAGGTAAGGCCTCGTTGATCCATTGCTCGCACAAGTTTCGACTTCTGAGGGTTGACGTTCGTCAGCTGGTTAACGAAAACGAGCAATTTTAGAACAATTTTTTAGAAATGATCATATTTCATGACTAAGAGAACCAATTTGAATGGTCTTAGCAAAATTTACAAATATTTAATAAAATACGAACAAAAAACACCCTCTATTTCGAGTTTTTCATCGTGATCTAGAACGGAGATTATAACATAAGTCTAAATTCATATTATACGTCACTTTAAAATTTTCATGTACGAATTTTGCCTCTTTTTAATTATTTAATCTCACGTTAGTAAGTAACCAATTTATTTTATCATCATATAATATATAATGGTTTATAGACGCCCTGAGGAAGGCAATGAAGATTGCCGAAAGCTTTACGAATAACAAAGAGTTTTTTTTGTAAAATAGCCTAACACAACCGAGTACAACCAGAAAAAAATCACTTCATATATCAATAACTCTTCATGACTATTTTTGACATCTATTGGCGAGTAGTTATATTATCATTATTTTTTAATTAAGAGCAACTATCTGTTTTACCGACACAGAAACACTAGAGCTATCAACGATTTTCATGAAACTTTGTATTGTTACGAATCTCCTAGCGCCGGCCCTGGCGAGATCGTAAAGGCAGATGAGGGATCGCGTTGTAGCGAACGTCATTTTCCTGGAACCCGTAAACCGCGTGTAGAGAATTCGTGAAGATTCTTCATAGGCGTACGCAGGTATATATACGGTAGAATCTTCGTCGCGGGCAGAATTAGTTAAGTGGCAAGTTTTTATTCGGATCAGAGTTATTCAGAGCTAAGTGGAGTGAGTTTAATGGAGCTAAGTGGAGAGAGCTTTGTTATTGCTAAATGCAAGTAGTCGAAGTGTAGAATTTTTAGTACAGAGAGTTTAAGTACCGAGCATTGGAAAGTTATCGGAGCGATTTAAGTGATTATGTTGTATTGTAGTGTGATAGAGAGTTATAATAAAAGAAGTTCAGTGTTGTTTGGTGTTTTAATCGACGAACCCAAGGATTATCGTAACAGTGGTGTAAGAATTGAGATTTTCCAAGGAAATATCGTAACAGTATGTAGAGGGTTTCGGGGGCGAAATATTGATCTAGCTAGGTTTCATATTTAGAAAACGCCGCACTCGTGATTTTTTATTCAAATAACCAGCTGATATTTTTATATTATCATGTTGGTAAGATCAAAAGATAGAATTCATGTTTCATCGTTATATAATTCGTATCTTGATGTAATTTCCAAAAAACACGAAAATTTCGAGTAAAGCTCGGTAATCCACGTACTGATTGAATGCGGTGGAGCTGTACTTCCCTTCCCCTCTCACTTACAGATATTAACATTATTTTTCCCCGTCTTTTCTTTCGCATTTTTGATATGAGTCCTAAGACGACCAATTCGTAGAACCTGGAAATACTCTCGAAAGATTTAGCTAACGCCTCGGTAGATAACAATATCGTACTAAGGTGGGTGGAGGGGCACGACAGGAGCAAAGGTAACCGCGTTGCTGACTCTTTGGCGACTGGACTGAAAATTTTGGGACCAGGTGACACCCATGGCTTGACGATTTCGACAATTGCGGAACTAGCTAAACGTTACACCCATACTCAATCCCTTAAGAGATGGGATGAAACCAAAGGATGCAGTTTTGCCAGGATCACCCTGGGCGACCCTGGGAAGCTGGATCCGAATAAATATCTGGCGATGACCAGGAAGAACCTACGTTTAACAGTGGGATTTCTGACTGGACACTGTCAACTAAGGAAACACCTCCATATTTTGGGGCTAGTGGACACACCTCTATGCAGGATGTGTGAACAGGAAGATGAAACTGTCAGGCATGTCTTATGTGAATGTCTGGAGCTATCGTCGATAAGAGAGTGTGTGTTCGGTGAGTCTTGGCCCACACACAGATCTCCCCTGGTGACCTGTCCTCCTTCCTGGATAAGGCAGGATGGACAATGTCCTAGGAGGGCGACTCCTTGGGAGGAATTACAATGAGACATATTGTGGCCTAAGTGCTGTGGGTCTACACCCACCCTCCCTACTCTACAGATACAGATACTCTCGATGATACCAGAAAATTATTTGCACTCGCCCACCTATCATCCGTAATGACACGCGCGTTTGGAGATTCTCTATAAATTGGTTGGTAACAGTTCTCGATTTATACCTACCACGCAATCACAGTAGTTGCGGTCGAGGAGAAATAAATATTTCTTATCTTTTTTAGAGTCGGCCACGTGTTAGATCGGAAATTTATTCCTTCCAGGAAATAATTCCCTGATAATCAATCGCTGGCAACTTATAATTACGTAGCATTTATGTCATTCCTCAACGTTGATGCTATCGAGAACCTTGAAGTAACTTCTGAATATTTCGAGGGCAGCATACATTTCACCATAGTCGGTTCTGAAATGTATTTTTTCCGTTCCCAACTATGCGAAAGCGCTAAAGCGTATTTAATTTGAAAGCGACACATTGAAAAATATTTATTCGGTAACAAAATATTTGGATTCCGTTCATGTTGAGTGAGTAGGTATATAATATAACACAAAAAAGTTAAGGAAGATGACAACATGTTTTGTTCGCAATGAGATTTGGCACGTCGTGAATATTTATTTCACTCCAAAATATCAATATTTGAGATTAATATAGTATCAATATAGTGAAAATGAGATCATTATATTACATTTTCAGTTCACTTAGTGTTATTTACGACGTTCCAAAATATGATCCTCAACAAAAATTGTGAGCATTTTTTTGGTGGATACGGTAGAAAAAGACATCGATTTCATCTGAAATAACCAATGATTGAGTTGAATAACAGTGAAAACCTTCAAATTAATTTTTAGTGTTATATGTCAATTCACATTCTCAAGCAATATGAAATATGAACTTACCTATTGAAATTTTTTATCGCTTCATAGTGAAAATGGCCCATTTTCGATATTAACAATATTTGGATAGTCATGAACATGCTGTCGTGACAATATTATTCCTCCAAGAAATGTAAAGAAAAATAAAGTAAACTTCATTGACTACATAAATGTATGAATTACACGGGTAGCAGGTCAAGGAGCTGATACAAAATGAACAGCAGCAGTACACATAAGGATGTAGAGATAAAAAAAAACATTAATATATACAGTACGTGAAACACTGAAAGTATAGCACTTGTGCAACGATTATAGGCATTACAATTTTATATTTCTGAGCATGGACTAATGCATTGTGGAGTTCACGTATTCCTCTATTGAATAAAAACAATTTTCAGTCGAAGTTTTTTTTAATTTTCTTTTCAAAAAGATGCATGCTGAGCTTTGTTACGTCTTTTTGAAGTTTATTGTATAAGTTCAAGTTGGGAGAGTTGGAAGAAGATATTTTCAGTCTGAACCTGTTTGGCCTCACCTGGCTATTTGATCGGGTGGGATAGTTGTGGAAGTTTGAGTTAAACTTCAGATTTCCCCTATTCCTGTGCAATTCAATAAAGGTTTGGTATATATAGATGCAGGGCAGTGGCATCATTCGGTTTTTAATGAAGAGTGGCCTACAGGGTTGATCGTAGCGAGTACCTTAGATTATTCTTAATACCCTCTTTTGCAACTTGAAAACTCTTGTTGCCTGACTAGAATTTCCCCATAGAATTGTACCATAGCTCATATGCGAATGGATGAGGGAGTGATATGTAGTCAATAGCACAACTTTTTCCACAATATTCTTCAGTTTACGCAACAAAAATAGTTGGCTGGACAGTTTATTGCACAGATGGTTTATGTGGCTATTCCACTTCAATTCATCATCGAGAGTTATCCCCAGAAGTTTAACAGTGGATCCATTCGGGATGTTTTTATTAGAGGAGAATAAGACGTGCTGGGTCTCATCATTATTCATTTTGAGTTTGTTAGTCGTGAACCACAGTTCTGCTCTAGATGCAGTCGTCGCCATAAGTTCTTCGAGTACAATTCGGCTATAGTGCGAATTAAATAACGAAGTGTCGTCAGCAAATGCAATACATGAATCCGGAAGCAAGTAGTGGAATATATCATTGACAAAAATGGCGAACAACAGTGGCCCGAGGACGGATCCCTGTGGCACACCATATTTAGTATGAGCCTGTAGCGAAGTGGTTCCATCAACAGACACCACTTGTTTACGGCTGATCGAATAGGACTTTACGAGCTCTTGGGGGTTCCCCTTATCCCATAGTGCTCGAGCTTAGCCAGCAGCAACTCAAATGCTTTGGGGGGAAACTATTTTTCAAAATATCATCGCCTAAACGATAACGGTTGTTGAGAGTCACCCATCAATTTATCAATTCATCAATAACATCTGGATTCAGAAGGTTTATTCTCAGGCCCATTATCAGAAAAAATGTATATCTACGTGTGTCCTTATCCTAAAAGGTTGCTAAAGGTTCAAGAAAAAGAAATTCTGATAACTTTGGTATGACCTCAGATATTTTTGTGAACAGTAGCCCGCATTATCTATTTATTTCATAATTTCATCTTGTGTGAATTATTTTCCTCAGTGAAGCTCTGAATGAAATATTTTTTCCTGCGAAAACCCTTGTTAAACGAAAAAAAATCGGATGACTAGAATTGCAACGAAAGTAATAAGGATCTAGAAAATGATTTTCAATGGGAAAAATAGTGGCGTATCACTTTTCTATTTGAAATTGTCAGTGAAATATAGGTACGTACGCTACTGGCAAGAATAAAAAATAATGTGGTGAAGCAGAATATGCATTTTTATGTGAACTGCCATTCATGAAACTCTTCAAGATGGTACCAGAGTGGTCTTCCACTTAGGAAATCCAGAAATCCTACCTGAAATCCATGATAAAATCCTGAATTGATGTACAAATTTTACGGAAGTAAAACACCCATCGAGTTATCATGAAAAAAGAAATAAAATCTATAGCACATATTGAAATTTTTTTCAACAAAAAGAAGGGTAGATTTATGCGCAAGTATAGATAAATCGCATTTTTTGAATTCCTTATTCAATTCGAGCTAATACCTTGACTCATGGAGTGACAAAAAATATATTTTTATTATGTTTTTGAGAATTCACGTTGCCCGAAGTTTCAGGCAGTAGTAAACTGGATGACCTCATGCACTAGGCTTGCAGTTATATCACCTTGTTTTTAAACCGTAGCAAATCAACTATTATTAAAACGATTTCGATTTCTTGAATTATTCTTCTCGTTTTTCTGAACGAAGCTTGTGCTATAGAAAAAACAATATATTATCGACAGTGAGGTGAATGAATACTTTATCGTCTGGTTCATAATGAATAACTATTTTTCCCAAACCCTCAGAATGACTGAATAACCTCTTTCAAATATTAGCATGTATATCTGTGTATAATGTTCTAAAATTGTTCGTTTCCGTTAACCAGCTGACGGATGTCAACACTCAGAAGTTGAAAGCTGTGCGAGCAATGGATCAATGAGGCCTTACCTTTCAACGTGCGATTACCCAGCACGTGTATTGAGGTATTTACTCTACTCGATTTATAATACTTTATCTCCACTGAATTAATCGCAATACATAAAAATTTTCATTTCTCTTGGCTCAGTCCCTTCAGATCGAATTCTAGGTGCTAGGTGTTATAATGTTCGAGCAATACTCGTAATCTTGGTTGAAATTTGTTTTTTAATTTAAACGAACATTGACTATGTCATAAAATTTTATGTTTCAACTGTTTATTTCAAATAAATAATTCGAAAACTGATTATTCTCATTTACCCATCAGTGCTTCGCATTTCAAATGTTTCATATGTTCGCTATTGGAAGGAATAGAGATTAGAATATTTGCAGTGATATACAGGTTGATGCGATATATTCATTGAGAATATTTGATTTCATGATTTTATGTCTTAACATTATTTTGCAAATTATCGAAAACAATGGAATTTTGAAAAATATCACAGAGCAAGAGTTATTTCCTCCAGATGAACGTATAACTCTTCTCAATAATGGAACCCTGCTCATTATGATAGCAATCGATATTCGAACAGCTTTACAGAAATCTGCATTTATCCACGTAAAAAAGAGGCTAATCATGCTCAAGAAGTGGAAATCAACATGGCGAGGTTGAATTCTCGATCCGGTCCAACGGTGGTGATATGTCGAATCGTTATTGACTCAAATTGACCATATCCAGCGTCGTATATGCATACAGCACGTCAATTAGCATGACATATAGTGTCTTGCATTCGAAGAACGGCGTTGCAAGAATGTTTATTGGTTTGCGACCTAGGTGACATGTTTGCTAAGGATTTCATTTGTCGAAACTTCTAACTTGCAAATGAATGTTATAAATTAGTTTGCATATCAGCAGTGTCGATTGGCAATCGAGTTGGCAATGATAGAAAATGAATGTTAGATTGGACTGACACGTTCACTCGAAAGTTGTGGAGTATAAACGAAACGCATTGCTACAAAGGTAGAGGATGAGTTTTTCCTCAAATACTTTGATCGGATTTCTTTGTTCACCATGAAATTGAACTACAATGGAAATTTTTGGCTCCAGTAGAAATCCAATGAAAGTAGTGATACCAATGAAATCAGTTAATTTGAAGTCATCTTCGAACACAATATTCAGAATACCATTATACTGGGCTCTTTTCACTTATAATGTTCCCATGGATACATACAAATTGATTTATTTCGATTCTGGAGTCTCAAATATTCATTATTTCAAAATGTCACCATTTGGTTGTAGAATTGTAGAATATTAATGAAATTATGGAATCAATCATACCAAAAATAACCGTCTACGGTGAAGAATTTGTATGGGAAGCATTTATGGACTTTTGCAATGATAGAAAGTCTCAATCAGAACAATTTTTTTTTTTTTTAGATGGAAATCGAGTGGCAGAAAAATTGGCGCTGATTTTGAAGGCTTGGTCTGAGAACATGGGAAAAAAAGATCGTTAGAGGAACCGTAACAGGATGAATTCTTTTTGCTCAGTATTTTTTCAATAATAAGCAAAAAAATCCTATCCGAATAACCCTCGAACATTGATAAATGCTAAAAAGTCAAGCTTGCTCATTTGAAAATGGGGTTTTCGTCCAATCGGATGCGAAAAAAGTATTCCAAAGAGGCCGCAAAATAATATTTTACGGCCGTTACCCAGGATGACGGCCGGTTATTTTTTGTAGCAGTTGCCCAGAGTAACTGCCGGCATACGGTACGTTTGCATTGCTGAATATTTCATTTTCATATTGACACTGTGATATTGACGTAAACAGTTTACTTGTAAGTATTTGCGTTGAAACGCTGTCTTTTTGAAACGACTTAAGATTTATTGGAATAATATACTTGTCACGTTTGTACGAAAAATATCGTGTATGCTATGACCGCAAAATGTTTTCTCGGCCTTGAGATTATCTTGCCTAGGCCGTAGCGGCCTCAGCGATTTCTCTCTCTCTCTCTCGGAAAACGAAAAAGAATTTTGCAGCCTCAGTATACAAATGAATATTTCCGTCGACTAGCTAAATCCTCCCTCACGAACGTCAACCTGAAAAGTTGAAACTTGTCCGAGCAATGGATCAATGATACCATTCAAAGTTGAGCACTTTCAACCAAGCTGTTACAAAAAACTTCTTTCAGTTTGAACCAAGTGCATTCATAAACAAGGCTGTATAATATTCATTTTTATGGTTTGAAGTTTCGACTATAACAATTTTTTTCTAGGCAAGAGATATTTTCGTGTTATTCCCAAAATCATTCAATGCATGCCATTTTAGGCCATTTCAACGAAGTAAAAACAGTTTTCAATAGCGAATAGCTCGAAAAATATCGATATTCTCGAAAATTATCAAGGAATGGTTTTTGATTAAAATTTGTACTTTCATTATGATCATTAATATTATCACGAGTCGGGCACACAACCATGTATGCCAAATCACTGTGCAATTATTTTGTATTTCATAAAACATTACATATTATATAAAACATGCTTCGTAGTATATGTATAAACCATATCCAGGTTTCTGATCGTTACATTCAAAGTAGCTGGATTCCAAAATTTGAGGCATTAGTTACAACCATATAATATGTAATGCTGTCATTACTAACGTCATTGAAGGTTGGGAAGTGTCACATTGCACACCTCTACTTCCCGCCCTCATTTCATCTATTCTAGACTTTATCTGTCATTTATCGACTTTATCTGAAATTTATTTATATTCGTGACGATTGTATACCTCGTAGTCACGGTAACAATATATCTACTTCTTCTTGGTAATTTGTCGTTACATGTAAAATTTTAGATATGTTCAGAACGAAACATGATGGTTGTGAATTAAATAGTATACAAACCTCGGTAGGATGTTTCATTCCTGTCTCGAGATCATAGCTAAGTTCGACGCTTTGCGTCTCGGTTAACTAACTGATATCACGACAGGAATGAATCACTTCCCACCCCGGTGTGTAATATACTATTACCGACTCCACTTCCCCATTTTCCAATTGTAATTCAGAAAATATCAATTGTAATTCAGATTAATCAACTGTAATTCAGAAGATATCAATTGTAATTCAGAAGATCTCAATTGTAATTCGGAATAGTCAACTGTAATTCAGATCTTGTCAATTGTAATTCAGAAAATATCAAATGTAATTCAGATTATATATTCAATGGAGACAATCAGACCGTTAGATAGCGACATATTTTGGTGCACCATTTTCGCATATAAGCCTCGAATAGGGAGTTACGTGGTCACCGTTCCCACAGCCCGGTCACTCACTCTGCTGACCCAGCAGCATCATCCCAGGAATCCTAATCTACACTTGTACGACAACTTGTTAACTTGCAATTCAAATCCATGTATTCTGTTCATTCTTTTGTCTGCTCTCTTGTGAGATAGTCGTTCTTTTTGTAAAATAAATATTTTTAAAAAGGCGTTTCCTTGTTCGAGTTATTTAATTGGCGCAGTCAGTAGGATTTGTGCAGCGCGAAGAAGAAAATTTGCGTCGTGGAGTTTCAACCCCTTCAGCACAAATTCAACAACCCTTCAAGGACCGACCCGAACGAGCGGACGACGAGACGATCCACCTCCAGGAGAACTACAAAGAATCAACGGAGAGGAAACTGGAAACTGCAGACCCGAATACTCGTACTGTAAGTGCCAAATATTTCCTTCTCGCCTTTCCGAACCCTCTGTTTAAGGACTTCGGTGAAGATAGTTAGAATCGCTGTCTATTCGAGACAATTAATTTAGGATTTTTTAGAATCGCTGTCTATTCGAGACAATTAATTTAGGATTTTTTTTTTTCCTCTGTCAATCAATAAAATAATAATTTAATGACAGATATCGAAGACATTTCAACAAGATTAAGTACATTATCATTTCAAAATAACCTAGTAAATTTTGACACTATCGAATCAAATCCAAATATTTCAACAATGGTTCCACCAGTAGATCAACCTCAAGCTCGAGTAGTAGATTGGAATTTATTCAAATCTAGAATCAGTAACTTGAAACAATTTGATGGTGATAGCAACACATTGAATAGATTTATCGATAGATGTGACAATTTAGTGAATACATATAAAACCTATAACAATGTTGAACTCGATAATCATATTCTCGAGTGTATTCAAGAAAAATTAATAGGTAAAGCTGAGTATATGGTAGGAAACAGAGCCGAACTCAATACTTGGGATACTCTGAAAGCCGCGTTACAACAATGTTTTTCCGATAGGAGAGATTTAGACTGTTTAGTTCAAGAACTCACTAGAAATAGGCCTTATAGAGGGGAAGATCTTACTTCTTTTGGTACAAGATTACAATTATTGAGAAGTAGTGTTGTACAAAGAGTAAGCAATGACCCAAATCTCAATCAAGGTGAAAAGTTGTGCCAAATAACTCATTATCATAAAGTTGCCCTCAGTACATTCATTGCAGGCTGTTCAGGTACACTTAGAAATAATATGCATCTTAAGAAACCTGCTTCATTAGAAGATGCGATAGCATATGTAAACGAATTCGAGAATTTTGAGAAAATGTATGGTTCACTTAATGATTACAAACCCAAATTCAATGTTTCCAATCGTCAATACCTCAATACCAACATTTCTAAACCTCAAAGACCATTAAACCCGAACGAAAACACACCCATGTCAAATTTTTATCCAAGAAACGACCAAAAAGTTTTCAATTCTAATTTTTCAACGACGCCCAACTGGCCCAATCAACCAATCAATATCCAACCCAAACAACTTCCACCTCAAAGATACCCCACAAATCGCGAAGTGTTTGGACCTCCCCAAAATGTTTTCAAACCAAAAAATATTCCTTCAAACCAATTACCAAAACCCCAACCAATGTCAACCACGTCAAGAAATCCAACAAGAATATCTCAAAGACCTTTTCCCCAACAAACTAACTTCAAACACCCAAATAATTATCAAAATTCACAAAATTTCTTTACATCAAACCAAAGACCAAATTTTGTTTCCGAGGAACTCTTTTCAAACGAATACGAGGACTCACCTGACTATAACGAGACTAACCAAGAGTTATTCGAAAATCAATACTCGACAGATGAAAACTATTATACAGATCATATCGCGTATTCTCACAACCAACAAAACTTTCAAAACGAGTACCACCAAGACATCGACAATGACGAACCTGTAAATTTTCAATCAATAAACCAACCAGAATGCCCACCTTAACCGAAATCCATTTATTCTGTAGTAATGCCTTGCCTTACGTCGAACTGAAGTATAAAAACAGAATAATAAAACTATTAATTGATACGGGAAGCTCGAGATCGATTATTAAACCATCAATTGTCGAAAAATTTTACCCACACAAAATTTACCACTCAAATACAATTATCAAAACAGCAGTAGGGAGTCAAAAAGTAAGATATCAAGCTCTATTACCAGCATTCTCCGAATTCAACACCAACTATGAAATAAACTTCATACTATTCGATTTTCACGAATTTTTTGACGGAGTTTTAGGACTGTCAGATTTGATAAATATGAATCTCAATATTGATCTTTTGAATAAAAGATTAGTCGGGAATCACGTAGAAATACCTTTTAAATTCAGAAAATCCACAGATACTTGTTTTTCTTTTTCTGTTAATCCACAAGAAAGAATAATTAAGTATCTGCCCGTTTCTATAGCCGACGGCGAAGTTCTCACTGTTGAAGGTACCCTAAATGATCTTTATATTCCACAAATTTTGACTGTTTCTAAAAACGGATATGCCCTTATGGAAGTTCAGAACCCCACCGATCAAACAATTTCAGTTAAATTGAAAGAACCACTTCCAGTACAAAATTTTGAACGATCAACATTCGAAATATACTCTTTTGAAACCTTTGAAAATATACCGAGAGACTCACAAAAAAATAAAAATGAAATTAACATAAACGACTTGATAAGGACGGACCATATGAACACCGAAGAAAAACAAGCTATCAGGAAATTATGTAAAGAATTTTCAGATATATTTTTCAAACCCGGAGACGAACTCACATTTACATCAAAAATTAAACACGAAATTAGAACAACCGATGAAATTCCTGTTCATAGCAAATCGTACCGGTACCCACATATTCATAAAAAAGAAGTCCAACGCCAAATAAATGATATGCTTGAAAAAAATATAATTAGGCCGAGTTCTAGTCCATGGTGTTCGCCCATCTGGATAGTCCCCAAAAAACTGGATTCTTCCGGAAAGCCAAAATGGCGAGTGGTAGTTGATTACCGGAAAATCAATGACAAAACGATCAGCGATCGATACCCACTCCCAAATATTAATGACATATTAGATAAACTAGGTAGAGCACAATATTTTTCCACCCTCGATTTGGCGAGTAGTTTTCATCAAATCGAAATGGCTCAAAATTCTATAGAAAAAACGGCTTTTAATACCGAGCACGGACACTACGAGTTTGTACGCATGCCCTACGGATTGAAAAACGCTCCATCAAGTCTTCAGAGAGTTCTTGACGAAGTTCTGAAAGACTTACAAAATAAAGTATGTATGGTATATATGGACGATATAATAATTTTCAGCACGGGACTTCAGGAACACATACAAAACCTCAAACTTGTCTTTTCCAAATTACGCGAAGCACGCTTCAAAATTCAACTCGATAAAACAGAATTTCTACGAAAAGAAGTGGAATTTCTAGGCCATATCATCACCCCCGAAGGCATAAAGCCAAATCCAAAAAAAATTAAAGCTGTTCAGAATTTTCCGATCCCTAGAACTCAAAGGGAAATAAAATCATTTTTAGGTCTATTAGGATATTATCGAAAATTTATAAACAACTTTGCCAAACTTACAAAACCCCTGACGAACTGCTTAAAAAAGAATGCCAAAGTAGAACATACTAGAGAATTCATCAATTGCTTCAATACTTGTAAATCGATATTAACATCCGAACCTGTTCTCGCATACCCAGACTTCGAAAAACCATTTCAAGTTACCACCGATGCCTCTAATTATGCCATTGGATCCATTCTGTCACAAAATGGTCACCCGATTTGTTATGCCTCTCGAACTCTCGATCCACCTGAAATAAATTATTCAACCATTGAGAAAGAGCTTCTTGCTATCGTTTGGAGTTGTAAGTATTTCAGACCCTACCTTTTCGGAAAACGATTCGAAATTTTCACCGATCACAAGCCCCTTCAATGGCTTTTCTCATTAAAAGAACCGAATTCTAGGCTTGTGCGATGGCGTTTGAAATTGGAAGAATTCGACTATGTTATAAAGTATAAAAAAGGACTTTCTAATAAAGCAGCCGATGCCCTTTCCAGAATACCCATTAATGTTGATTTGAACGCACTAGAAACCCTCTCAGTCGAAAACAACCCTGGTGATTCAAATGAAATCATTGGTGATTTCCTCAACAATCCCAGCGATCTTCCTGTTTTAGACAACGACCTTTTGAACGAAATTTTAGAACCCATCAAGCCAGAAAAACGAATCAATATACTATCTGATATCCAAATTGTTCCTCCAAAACCAGCGGAAAACAATGCCCCCTCAGATTTAGAGACTGTTCATACCTCTCTCGAGGAACCTATTTTCAAAATCCCAATTTCAGAAAGATCAGTTAATACATATAAAAATCAAATTATCGTTGCAGTCGGTGATATCGAAAATATTCAATGCAGAGTAGAAAAAGTTTTTGACAATTTCCGTACTTATGTAACCATTTCATCCAGAAACATGACACAAAACATCATCAAACTTCTCAAAGAATTCATTGACCCGAAACAAACATTTGCATTTCATTTCAAAAATCCTGCAGTATCACAAATTTTCAGTACAACCATCCAAAATTTATTTAAAAATTCTTCTTTCAAAATTGTTCATTGCCCAACCTTCCTGACAGATATAGAAACTCTTAACGAACAAAAAGAAAAACTTGAAATGTACCATACCACAAAAACTTGTCACAGAGGTATAAATGAAATGAAATCATCTCTTAGTTCACGATTTTATTGGCCAAAAATGTCAGACGATATACAGAACTTTATCAATAATTGCGAGACTTGCCAAAAAAATAAATATGACAGAAACCCACCTGTCATCAAATTTAATTTAACACCTACAACCTCGAAACCATTCGAACACATCCACATAGATTCTTTCCAAATTTCGAAACAAACTTTCACGACAATTATTGACACATTCTCTCGCTATGGTCAAGCATATCCACTCAAATCGTTAACAGGAGTATTAGTACTGGAAAACCTTATCAATTTCATCACTCATCATGGCCTACCACTGAAAATTACCACGGATAGGGGTACCGAATTCAAAAATAAAGATCTAGAGAATTTTTGTAAAATTTATAACATCGAACTACACTACACGACATCGAAAAATAGTAATTCAAACTCTCCAGTCGAGAGATTTCACTCTACTTTGATCGAACACTATAGATGTTTGAAAGAAGAAGAAAAAAATTTCACCCCAGAACAGTTAATGAAAAGAGCAGTTCTAGGATATAACAACTCGATACATAATGTCACTAAATTCACACCTTTCGAAATTATCAAAGGTCATATAAATACTAACAATCCATTTGACCTTAATGACCATATCATAGTATCTGATTATGTTCAAAAACACAAAGAGAACGCCCAAAAACTATACGAAGTAATAAAAAATTCTAACCAAACCACCAAAGAAAAAATTATATCCGAAAGAAATACGAAAAGACATGAACCTCCAAATTTTCACGATGAACAAATTGCATACGTAAGAACAAAAGCGCGTAATAAAGATCGACCTAAATTCAAACAGACAAAAATACTCAAAGAAACCGACATAAAGCTGAAAACGAACAAAGGCACTTATCACAAAACAATTGCCAGAAAACCAAAAATGACAAAAACACCTTTGTTACAGAAACACAACGATCATGCAGACATATACACCGATCCTATACCTTCTACTTCACGTACTCCAAGTACAAAGCAGTGAAGAAGACATCCAAACCACCCCTTTAACCAACCCCATTCTTCCTATCCAACTAGGAAACTCAAAAATAATATACACTAAACATACATTTTTACATTATATAGAACTAAGTCCTATAATAACCCAATTGAACAATCTAGACGACTATTTCAAATTGATAAAAAATACTTTTGAGAAGGGAGAAATAAATAACCCAATTTCCTATCACGGATTGGCAAATAGCTTATTAACCAGAAGTGAGTATCTTATTCAAACAACAAAAAACAAATTCGAAAACCTCCAACCTCATATTCGAACTAAAAGAGGCCTGATCAATGGTATTGGTAAAATTGAAAATTGGTTATTTGGAACACTTGATGCCGATGACGGAAAAAGATACGACGAAAGCATATCACTATTAGAACGAAACCAAGAAAATTTGATAAATGAACTCAACATGCAAATTTCCCTATCGAAAAAACTCATTTCTCACTACAATAAAACCATAAATACCCTCAATTCGAATCAAGAAAATCTGAAAAACAGCTTGATGATATTCCAAGAAACAACTCAGAAAACTATTAAGGATCTGATGAGATATATTACCTTTCAAGGAATACTTTCACAAATCAATCTTGATTGCCAAAATATTATCACTTTTATCGATAATCTGGAAGACGCCATAACATTCGCGAAATTGAATGCATTACATAACTCCATAATATCAAGTTCAGAACTGAAAGAAATGATCGATTACTTGACGAACATGTACACTGATTCGAATATACCAAAATTCAATAATATGTTGACATATTATCAATTTTTTGGTACACAAGTAACATTCTCAAATAACAGACTGATTTTTGCGATTCATGTCCCGATTATTAGAAACGAAGTTCTTAAATTTTTCCACCTATATCCTATCATTCACAACCGATATACCTTTGTTCCTAAATACCCATATTTGGCACGAGGCAACAAGAAAATCCAGTTCGAATCGAGCCCATGTCCTGTATTGGAAGAAACGTACTTCTGCACCGAAGATCTTTTTCCAGAAGACCACTGCACGACCCACCTGCTTGAAGGAAATTCCACTGACGATTGCCATCCCATCCAGATCAATGTAGCGGAGTCAATAATCGAACAAGTCACTCGAGAAGAAGTGTTGATAATTCCAGTCCAGAACGAAAAAGTATTTTCGAAATGCAAAACCGACCGGCATTTCGAAATAAACGTACCCACCCTAGTCAAGATTCCAGAGACCTGCGAAATTCATCTCCAAAATAAAATTTTCGTCAACGACATAAAAGTACTACAAGGCAAACCGCTAATCTTGCCCAAATTCCCAATCGAAGAAAAGGAAACTTTACGAATGTACGAAACACCAAACTTCACCAAACTGAATGTTGACGAAATATATGAAATCAACAATATAGCGGATCGACTGACTCCGATCAACAAATCGAAGAACCCCAAAAATAACATCAACATTTTCGGCCTGCTTATTGGGACCTTAGCCCTATTATTGGTTCTAATAATTTCAATGAAGAAGACGAACTGGAGAAAAATAATACCATGCCGAAAAATCCGTTCGAAAATTACCGAAAACGAAGAAAGTACGAACGAAACAGAAATGGTTCCAACCCGCCAAAATAATTCCATTATTTTTTCGGCCTAAGGAGGGAGGAGTTACGTGGTCACCGTTCCCACAGCCCGGTCACTCACTCTGCTGACCCAGCAGCATCATCCCAGGAATCCTAATCTACACTTGTACGACAACTTGTTAACTTGCAATTCAAATCCATGTATTCTGTTCATTCTTTTGTCTGCTCTCTTGTGAGATAGTCGTTCTTTTTGTAAAATAAATATTTTTAAAAAGGCGTTTCCTTGTTCGAGTTATTTAATTAGGGTTGAAAAGGACATCGATTCTAAGTATAATGAAGGGATATTTACGCGTGTCTCCTGGGGAGAACATATGAAAAAATCGATTTTCCGAAACAGAAATGAAATGAGTTCGGCGCCCATTTTCTCACATGTTCACTGAAATACAATTACTGTGTTCTTGCACGGGGCAGCCCCAGAGTATCAGTTATTTTCTCTACATATATGTCCATTATAATTGTGAATTTCCTGTATATTCTTTGTGTTGTATGAATAAATATCGTTAATTTATATTATTAAATCGAATAGTAGCAAAAAATACCCAAATATTACATATTCAAACTTATTGAAGCTATAATATACCTAAGTAGGAATGATAACCGAATGAAGATATCATTATTAACAAGTTAATGATAACACTGCGTAAAAATATAAACGTTTCTATAACATTTTGCAGCTTTTTCATGCATAAATAATATGGTCATGTGAGACACTCAAACCATACCTACGTTATATAGTCTAAGAATCACTTTTTCTCTGAAATATGCAGAAGGACTGGTGTGGGGAAAATAGTGAATATCAATTTTTCTTACTATTGGTGTTCTCGCAATGTTCTCAGAATTGTCGTTCCAGTACTGAATGCCTTTTGTGTTCTTGAACAAACGTATACGTCTGCATATCGTTCATTTTCTGAATTACAATTGACAAGGTCTGAATTACAATTGATATATTCTGAATTACAATTGACAAGATCTGAATTACAATTGGTATCTTCTGAATTACATTTGATCAATCTGAATTACAATTGATATTTTCTGAATTACAGTTGATTATTCTGAATAACAATTGATATCTTCCGAACATTTAACTAATCTGAATTACAATTGATATTTTCTGAATAACATCTTATATTATCTGAATTACAATTGTAAAAGGTGTAGATCTACGTTAAAAAAATAGAAGAGTAACGGTCCTTTCGAAAGTTTTTGCAAATATTCTACTGGAGTTAACGTGTGATAAATATTGGAATTAGAACAGTTATCAATAGCTTATTGCACCCTTTTTCAGGACAGTCATTCAACGGTTCATTACAGAATGCTCTGTCATTTTATGCAAAGAGTGCCCTCGAACTTAATGATCATTGCTGGAAAAATAATTGAAGCGAGAAGGCGGACCTTCCTCATTGGGCTCATTACATGGGCGGATTTACGTCTTGCTCTCGCGTTTTGCGCCGAAAATGGCCAGTCACTACGACCGATTATGCAAACAATAAGCCAGTATATTAAACGGCATGTAATAAAGCACGGTAGTCGGTCATCTTTATCATCATAAATCTGAAACAGGTGCAGTGAAAGTCACGCACGGACATGAAACGCGATAAAACCGTATCAGATAGATTCGAACGATACAGAAAACTGTCATGTTTTCATCAATGTCAGTCGAGTCTTTCAATAAATTTCTTTTGTAGGCGCGGTTTAGCGATCTTGAAGCTTTTGACGAGACAGTGTTCGATATCAGCGGTGATGAATCATGAATAAGTTCGGATTTGCACATTCAAATCATGTATCTTGCAACATTTTCATAACGGTTTGCGAAAAAGTATATGCCTACTTTGTTTTCATGTGTTCCTCACCTATCACTTAGCGACTATGCTCATAGTCATCATAAAAATAATGATAGAAAGCTATCATGTAGATGTAGAAAAGTCTAGACTTTGATGAGTCCAGGAGTTGATGAACCCAGCTGCATTTCTCTTTTCAGATCCTGCTAAAGAGATGATGCCACTCTAAGGAGATCAAACCAGCAATGTGGGCATGGCCCAGCTCTTCAGGTTGACTGTCAGTCATTCGATATCTGAAGTTAAGCAACGCCGAGCGCGGTTAGTACTTGGATGGGTGACCATGCAGGAAAATACCGTGTCGAAAGCCAGTACAGCTGCAGCGAAATAGCATATCATAGCTCGCAGACAATATATCAATGAGCACAAGATATATTGAGGATATGCCCTCCTTCGGAGGGGACGTAAAGCCGTCGGTCCCGAGTCCATGGATGTTGGGCTCGTTAAAGATCCCTACCTCTGGTTGGAATACCAGAGGGTTCGGCAAAATTTCCGGTTGGGGGAAGTGTGCTCACCGGCGTCGGTGATTGGCCTTGGTAGCGGAAATAGGCCGACGTTAAATAAAGAAATAGAAGAAGAAGAAGAAGAAGAAGAAACCAGCAATGTATTGACAAAAAAATAACTCATTCGTGCATCACCTATTCAGGAGCTTACATAATTCTGAGGTATTACATTTACGGCTATAAAGGGTGCTGAAAATTCATAAAACAAAGATTCCACTGAGGCCTATAGGGACTCCGACATATGAGGTGACGAAACATTCTTGTCGAGACTATTACAGCCAAAAGTGAGTCATTTGTATGAGATTCTGCTCGTTTCATTGAGAGGATTCAGGATTTTTTGGGAGTAGAGGAGACTTGATGTAGTAAGAGTTTGAGAAGATGGCGTTTCGCCTTACACCATCTATACCAGATATAACTGTGCTTGTCAACTTGAAGTCTACTTTGATGAATCGTGAATAATTGAGGACGGAATAATTATTGAAAAAGGTTCTAAACTATGACTGGGTACCAATAAAGTAAATACAGCTTCGTTAAGTATATTTTTCTCCGATAACTGTTTATGGTGTCCAGACAAATACTTCCTTAGACATGTTTAAAAGGTTTTCGGATTCAAATTTGACACCGATGTTGAAAACTTTTGGTCTGTTGATGTTCGAGAACCCAAAACCTGTATTTTGAAATATGATTGTGACGAAAAGTTCAAAAAAAATTACTTTCCTGTGAAGCCTCATAGAAAAAAAATCACCCAACAGCAAATTTTAAATAACTGAACTCCACCGACCAAAAAAAATTAAGGTTTTTTTTTGTGGGAATCCACACAGAAAGAGATCAGAATATATCGATAATAGAGAGAGAAGCACGGACATGAGTCAGAATGTTTTCGAAAACATCTGAAAATTTTTTATTGACTCACATTGGGAAAATAACTGATGATACTTGTTTTGGTTTTCAGTGACATTCTCTCCTGAGTTCCCACCACTTTCAGTAGATCCTGAAAGGTGGTTTGTGTGGATGAATATTTGTCAAGTATCCCTAGTATTGAAATTGTATTGTCGGAAAATCAGTAAGTCGCCCCAAACAAGACTCTGCCTTCGGAGCAGTGAAAAATATGGAATAATATAAATTTGAAACGTAAAAAACAATCGATAAGGCCATCTCGATAATTATATCCTGAAGCACAATTCCCTTTTTCAATTATTGTTCGATATTTTCTCAATACAACACCAGTGATCTCAAAGCATTTTATTGTCAATGCATTGATGCAAATGGTTGGTTCGTGACGTTTTGTTATCTATTTGCATGGGAACTATTGTATGGCTCTTTTACAATGAACATCCAAAATCAGTGCTAATTTATTATGATATCAAGTTTGCCGTAACAGATATGAGAATGATTATCATGTTTGTGCTAAGCTTCGTGAGAGGTGCCATTCATCATTAGCTATATCGAAAATATGCCGATTGTGTTGTGAGATCGCAAGCATCGGTACAGAGTCCGCGAAGTGATTCATGTTGATGGTGGTTTTTGTAGATAACTTGAGGCACAAGTATATCTAGGAAACACGCTTTTTCCAAGCTTTATTTTGAAGCGAATCGGAAGATTTCGTGATGTTTAGCGGAAAATTTGAGATGCTCAGACAACACTGTGAGAGCTAAAACAGGAAAGATAGAAATTATATTTTTTAACGAAAGATATCTGAACCTCAGTCTGTAATGTATCAACACATTTTTGGCGTATGATGGCAAACATGTGGAGCTGGGATGAATGTTGAAAAATTGAGAATACAGTACTTCTAATCGTTTTCGATGAAATTGCTATGGAGGAAACTGATGATATTGCGAATGATGACTCCATTTCTATAAAGCATAGATTAATTGCCAATTATTTGTGTCCAAGAGATGTGAGTAGTAGCTGAGGAGAATGAAATAGGGATTGGAAATGATTACTGGATTCTTCTGAATTGATTGACAAGACGTTTCCTCACATTATATTGAGAAAAGACAGTCTAGATATGGGGAATTTCAAGATATTTTTTCCGTTGATTTACGATTTTGAGTGATCATTCGTCACCAAGAGTATAGTACTCTTAGGTTTGGTCCTTCGAATAGCATATTGACAAAAACGTTATGGTTAACAACACTGAAAATGAAACAGTGGGAAAGTTTCTCTGAGAGACACTTTCGACAAAGGATCGCACATCGCGAATCATTATGGAGCTGGAAGAGAGATGTCGTTGGAAAAGAACCTTGCGTAATACCAGCGTTCAATAGTGAAAAAGCTTGATGAGGAATAACAAAAGTGATAATGTGAAACATATGACGGTAGTTTTCGAGAAATACCTGGTTTGGAACGCTATCTACTCTTTTAGAGGTACCTAGTACCATGGCCAAAATTCCTTTATATTCAGTCGATTGTTCATTTATGGCCAAACATACTCATATGTACAAGTTGATTAACGATACCTATCCGTAACACAAATCTACGGAAAAAGGCATAAATCACATTGAAGCGCACCCTTCGAAAGCGGTGTATCCTCAATACTGATATTTCAGCAAGAAAAATTTTCAAAATGAATTATATTTGGACCGGTCGGTGTAAACTTCGATTTTCATCATTTGGCCATTTATCGAGGTTTCAAATACTGTTTAATGATCTATTGACCAATAATTAAGATATGGAAAGAAAAAACCATAAATGATAGCGAAAACGTGAAAACTCCATTAGTATCAGTTGAATGGAATACTATCTCGAACTTCGAGACCGGTGATGCATTCAGCAAATACCGAATCTGAAAAATTCCACTTTCCATGTAGCCGCTTTAATAATTCAATGAAAATCATCACTGTCAACATCACTAGTGAGATTAGAATGTATGAATAATTTATCATGCGAAGTACTCGTTTTATGAATATAATAAACTGAATGATACTTGACTGTTCTTATCTCTGTCAGAATCTATTATTTGATTGATTAACTCCATTCCAAAACATCAATCAACGGTACGCCATTGCCGAGATTTTTTGTCAAATTACTCGCCAAACCCATGAAATATGGCTTTCAACAGGCCCACCAGTATTTTAAACTGAGGGAAGATATGACACTTGACCACAATAATATTTCATCATTTATCACATTAAGAAAACGTGAATGAATTGAATGGATATGGTTACATTGAGAGCTCCTCTAAATAAGTGACAAAATCGAGTTCAACAATAGGTAGAAATTGATACATCTCTCTCAACAGAGCTCGGTTACCTAAATACCAAACTGAATACACTTGCACCATATGTTCTTTTCGCCAACTCATTTGACGTCTTCAGGAGGAGCATTGATACAGGCTGGAAAAAAATATTGCCAGCCTATTCATGAAAAACCTCTGCAGCTGGGCAAGAATTCACTCACTAGGAACCTGCTGACTAGGAATATTACTATTATTGGTACTTCTACACTAAGCTATTTCCAGAATGCATCGAGAAACCTATTGCCATGTACACTTTTCATGACTTTCAAATTGTTTTCACTGCATCTGCCATCTCCCTTATAGGATGTTCTTTGAAGTGCGTCTTAATAGCTTGTCGGCTTTGACCAATGTATTTTTTGCAACAGTAATTACAACTGATTTAATATATCCCCGACTTGTCCCATTTGGCCATCTCAGGAGCTCCACCAAACAAATAAGGGTTTCATTGAACTGCGTTCCAAGTTATCACCAACATTCTGCAGTATTTTGTATAATGAAAAATTCTTTCTGGTAACTACCAGAAATTCCAAATTGTTGTCTCACTCTGAAAAGAGCACTCCAATTTAACTGGCAAGCGTAAGAATTCGAAGATAGCACGAATTATTTCATAATGACTTACTCGCATTAAACTTATTAAATGTCCAATTAAAGCGGTACCAGATTTCGTACTGGGTCTCTGTTACCGAGTCCAAGATAATGAAACCAGTTGGATGAATGGGAACAATGGGCAATAAATGTCATTTCGGAAGTGAATTGAAATAATGCCTATGCCAGTGGACGTTGATTCAGTGCACAAAAAAAATCGAATAGCAGAACACCGAAAGTCAACAGAACGAAATAGTGGAACTACAAGTTCCTCTGTATCTGAGCAATAAAATTTATGTTATCAAAATAATTGTTATTACTGAATCGAATTGAAATTCATTCCATGTTTATACACAATGTGTTTCCAATGGTCAGAGTACTAAAAACATTGTAATGTGAACTTTGCAGGTGAATTCACGGAAAAAAAATAAACAGAAAAATGTTAATTCTCAATCTTTAAGAAAGGAAAATTCTTCAATGTCTGCATATAACTTTATCCTACATAATATTGAATAGGGAGATAAAAACTATTATCGACCAATATTTCCAAATACCGAAATAATTAAAATTAAACTTTCCTACGACAACATAGGAAAGTAACCTATATCGGACTATCTACTGCCACGGAAAACGACCTCCCACTCGTGTGGAAAGTTACTTTCCGCACTAGTGTTGTCAATAAGCCGTCAAACCCGTGAATCCTGTAAGATTTACAGATGTAATTATTAATTGCTTTTCCTTATTGACATCATTCACATAAAAATTGTACCAAGAACTGATTAATTATGAAAAATAAAGAAAAGAAGAAAGTGACAATTTACAAATTGTAACAATAACCAACGATCCAACATTCAACCGACGCTATTAAATGTATATTCATCAACGCTCAATTGCAGGTACCCCTCGAGGGACTGTCAGCTGTCAGGTTGCTGTTAAGGTGAATTGATATTGTAGCGTATATCCCATATACACGTTCTAATATTTAGGTATTGTTCAATAAAATAGGTGCCCATAGGAAAAATAGTGTACACCACTTGTGCGAAAATGATTTTTCACACTGGTGGGATTGTGGCATAAGGCCTACGTCTCGTGCTCCATTATTTCCCACTCGTGTGGAAAATGTCACTTTTTGCACTAGTTATGTAATATACCACTTCAGTAGTTCACTAATGAAAAGATACCTCTCAAGAGGTACAGCTTTAGTTCAGAAGTAATATTTGTAACATAGTCAAAACCGTGACGTGAGCATTTGGGAAACCAAGCCGAAAAACCAGAGATGAAGCCAAAGTTATATTTCTCATAATTATCATCTGTCAATTGTTCAAACTTTATAGTTGTATAAATAAGTGAAACATAATTTCTCAAGAGAAAGACTACTTACTAAGTAATATAACGACAATAATTCGGATAAGAACTAGGATGTATAAACTGACCCTTAATCTTGAATTATTATAACTTTTCGGAAATATATGCTGGCAATAAGCACAGAAGGGCAGAAAAATGCGTTGTTTTTTTCGGTTATTGAACCCTTTTTGAGAGTGAAAGAAGCGTAAAGTTTTAGAATCATTTTTGGTGTTATATACTAGTTCAATTTCTCGTGGAACTAGAGATGACTGGATACCCTCAAAATACATAATCGAAAATGTATACCTGTACTGGATTTTCCCTAAACTTGCAAATATCTATATATACAACTCCCACTGTTGAACAATGCCTACTGGAAAAACTGCCTACTCCCCAGAAACTTCCTCTGATGAGAACTGTGACCGCCCTGTATATTAGTCATCAACAAAGATCTGTGATGGAGTCCGTTTGTTGCCCAACACAAATGTGCGTTGTGCGTGATAGTTATTGGCAGTCACATCGGTTGGAATGTAAAGGAATTGGCAGCAACACATCGACTAATTTTAACGACAATCACTTTGATGTAGGTGTACGGGTTTGCCCAGACTGTTTGGCTACGGTAGAGATGGAACTCATTTCCTGCTTTTTCTTTATTATACGAGCTATAAATATAGGAACGATTCCGAACTGAATCACACACTTTCTTAGAAAAATGTAAAGATAGCATCTGCTTAACAAAGGGAAATTTGAAAGTCGGTATATGAGGGAAGAAGTAAAATGAATCAGAATCCTGAAATGAGAAAGGACGACCATTTTTTAGGAAATAGTACAGAATGAAAAAATATAAAATTGGTATGTAATAGTGTTCAGTTTATACAAGCTCCTATTGAGTGAGAGATGAATGTGTTTCATCTTGGACACTCCAATGAATCTCATAAACTTTCATATGAATTAGAAAAGAAAAATGTGAATTGAAACCTTCGAGTCCTGAGAAAATTGTAAATTTCAAGTCGAATGGATAGGAATGACTGTCAGTTTTCATGTAGGTTTATTGTAATGTATTTCATGACTGCATTGGATATTTTACTGGCAGATCAATGAAAACGTTTCCAACCACGAATTTGAATTTCTACGTTGTTTATAACGTGCCTCTTTGAATACCTGCATATGATATCATCCCCGCAGATGTTCAAAATTGTTTTGAGCATGGGAATGAGACAAATATATAGTTTGTTATTGGTAATGTCCCAGACAATATTTGCTTTGGCTAGCATTGAAGGTTGTATTGCATGCTTTGTTGCTTTTACAATATCAACTGGTAAATATTCCATGTGAATATTCGCATTCTTGAAGAGTATGTTTAGAATGAGAACTCGAATTAGAAGCAAGTACTTGACTATGTAGAAAGATGAAGAAATTCCAGAAATTGAATAGAAAGCGTTATTACCAAACAGGGCGTGTAAAACTATACCGGAATTTGAACCAAAATTTTGTATTCATACGAGCTGGCATTACATTATCTATTGAAAACGTATAAATAACTTTCTTGTCTTGAAACGTCAGATTTCAGTACTTTCTCAAGAGACTTCTTCGGGTGTTCCTACAGCGTGGAAAAAGAAAAAAAGGTCACTTCTAACGACCTTTTCTACTTCATTCAAACGTGTCAAGGTCATTCGTACAGCATGTCGAATTACAACCCGGTCAAATCATTCTCAGTACAAATCAGACCCTCCATGACTGATTCTAGAACGATATACCTACTCATTTCAAAAATGACTGACTATTGACATTGAAATATAAAGTGCTTGTATAGAAAAATAAGAGAGAAAAGCTAGACTAGGTCATCATTGATTTCAGCAATTTCTATTGAATCTGACTGATGAAAATACACTTGTGTTGAACCGACTGAAACGAACTCATACTTATTTTTCAAAATTTGTGGGATCTTATTTTTACTTCACGGGATATACTTCTTTCTAATAATGACACATTGTTTGCACACCTATCTGATTCCAAAGTTTATTATAGATTATCTTCAATTTTGAATCCTTTGCATCTTTGATATAGTGGAGTCATTTCTTCAATCTTTCGAAAGTGATAATGATAGTTAAACATAAGGGATTAAAACTGTTTTAATATAACTGAGCGAAATCAATCATGAAATTATAATTTCATGTAGGTATATATCTGGTATTGTATCTGTTCTACCAACCCAATTGTAATCAACCGAGAAGAGCAACATATATTATGGTGTTCAGCTGAATACTCTACAGAGTTTTTTCTCCTGAGTTTTTTCGTGTTCTTAACCTACCAAAATCTGAAAAAATAAAAATTAATATTGGAATCCATACAAGAGGAGGGCAGCTTCCCCGAAAAGTTGGTAAATCAAAAAACAGTTCCTTCTAAGTGGAACACGTTTGATTACTCAACTTCCCGTATAACTCAAATTTGCCAATCATAAAATAGAAGAACTAATAATTATCAAATACTTATTCTTGTTAACGTTTCGGAATCAAATCTGGTTTCGTTTCCAAAACTACTTCATATTTCTCTTTCACTTAGTTTTCGGAAATCTGTCAAAGATTTTATATTGACATAATATGTCTTTCAAGAGGAGTAGAACAAAAAAAAAACTGAGAAGAAAGAATTCATCCATCACAAAAAACGGTTTCTCATACCGTTATTTTGTAATGCTGAGCATTTTGAAGTGAACTCAAATTAGTATTGCACCCTGCATTGAAGCTTTTTTGTTATTTTTGGTTCTTCCCTGGGTCTTTGTTTGTTGGGTTGGATTTTGTGTTTTTTGTGGTGCTTGGTGGTGTCCGCTGGTTCTTTGGTGGGGGTTGGTGTGTGTGGTTTTGTTTTGTTGGGCTTTGGTCTTGGTGTTGGTGTGGTGGGTGGGTTGGGGGGTGGGTTGGGGGGGGGTTGTTCTCCCTTTGGGTGGTTTTTGGTCTTGGGTCGGTTGGGGTTTGTTTTTGATTGTGTGGGGTGCTTTTGGTCCGAAATCTATGGAATGGAATGGAAACAGACAAGAAGATAGAGAGAAGACTTGGTTGTCAATTTTGATGTGTGTTGTTACCATTTTATTCTTGTGGGAAGAGCTTTTTTTTTATCTGTTGTTGAATCACAGTTGAGAATCTTTTGACTCTCTCTGACTCGAGTAGTATTGAGATGGGCCGTGGGCGGCCTTTTTTTGCCGTGGGCATTTGGCATTTTGATGTTCGATTTTTGTGTTCTGAGTACCATTTTTCGGTTTGTGGAATTTTTTTTTTGTTGCTGAGAAGACCATTGCCGGTCTCGTTCATTTTTTGTTATGAATTGTTTTCATGCTATTCCTTTTGTTTTATATTTTTTTATCTATTTTGTAATTCCTATTTTATTTATTGCTTTATTACTTATGTTATCGAGGATTTATTTCCTATAAGCCGCCCTATTTTCAGATTTCAGATATACGAGGAAGCAGAAATTAAACCCTAGGTTTCTCACTAAAGACCCTTTCTTCGTGCAAAGGGCCGAATTCATGTTCCTTTCGGAAATTGCCTTAACATCCAAAATTTGACGTGGAGAAATCTACGTCTGGTGACAGACGCTGCCTTAATGAATTCAAACGCCTTTAGCGAATTATTCCATCTGATAACGTGCAGAGGGATTGTAATCTGATATATGATTTTTTCGAGGAAACCATAAAGAAATTGTTGATAAATGATTTATGAGAAATAGATACTAGAAGCGTTTGCAGAATTATAACCCTCGCAGCCGTTACTCTGGTGATCTAGCGTTGGGATTATTTTTCCTAAAGTGTGAACAGTTGGGAAGTGTTGATTGCAATGTTAATGTTGGAATACAAAATAACCTTTTGCAATTACCCACTAGTAAGAGCGGTGGGATTGTTTGAAGTTGTCTTTCTGTCACTGAACAGAGGGTTGAGAGGTAAGGTGGAAATTTGAGGGATGGGGCGCCCCTCCTTTCTCATTTCGAATGAAAGAGAACGATGAATCTTTTTATACTATTCGAATGCATCAGTGTGAACATTTATTCAGAAATTCAATATGTTCCGAAGCAGGCACATAACTCGTCATGTGGGAACTCCCATTCAGAATATTCATATCTATCTTTATGAGTCCATGGGATGAACGAAATTCTTGTTCATCCGACGAATTTCGGCGGGCCCTGTACGATGAATCGATTTCTTTTGATATCAGGACGAAATAGCGTTAAACCACGTTAAAAATGAACAAAAATTTGAACAAATAGCTTTGCTAATACACAACCAATAACCCGAAAATTCGTCATTTCCACAGTACCTTCCTACAAACTCCTTCGCGGAAAACAATCACACTCAACCGGCCTAGCCGTGTAATTAAACAATAACACTAAAACTAATTGCATCAATCAGCAGAACTCGTTCGATTCCGAACTCCAATTAAAAAAGAACAAGGCCACAGAGAAATCACACTTCGAACCATCAGAACACGGTAAAGAAAAAGGAGTTTACCAGTAGCACTGGGCACAATATCACTGAACTGTTTTATCGACGCGAAAACTCGAAATTGTCCACGGAAACTAGAAGAGCGCACTTTGCGTGTAGATGGAAATTGTTTTTTATTCGGTGAGATCAGAGAGCGCCACGGTTCGTGGTTTGCCGTAAACTAAACCGCGTGCGTCCGAGCAGATTGTGAATTGCTAGTATGAAAACTATACACTAAAAGTAAAGTCAACTTTGAGCACTACCTAGCCGGGTGTGTGGAGGTGGATTTTTGCTATGGATATTCTTTTTCTAGTTCTAAATATATTTATTCGCTACATGGAGAGTGCCAGTTACTCTCGAAAATGTTTCGACGATTGAAGACCGTTCATCTCAATGACTGGTTGGAATGTTTGAGTTTCATTTTATCTCACGGTGGATTATGGAGGATCGAAAATCACACGGAAGAATGTGTTTTTGATGTGTTTAACTCGAAACCGGTTTGAATAAATATGCTACTTTACTGTCATTCAGATTTCGTTCACTCATTTCCTCTTCATTATCTTTGATTTATCAGACGAGCAAAGGGTTACTTATGTATAGAATTGCTCAGCGAATGGAAAACATCAAAGAGAAACATTGTTGTACTGAAACATTGGTAAAAATTCGGTCGCAGTGAGCATCTATACTTCAAAGAAATTTTTTGTGCAATTCAGGTTCATTTTATTCACCATTTTTCACAACGAATTTCAATCTTGAGAAACACAAAACATTTGTATTTCTTCTTATCATAACAACACACACGCTCTTATAAACTAGTTTTCAACATTTCAAAGCAGAAAAAGCCATAATTGCTTAGAAAAATTCACCTTTCTTCAAATCGTCACTATATTGTTGTTATAGTTCAATCGGTCAATACTTATTTATTTGTAATGTTGCCGCCCCCATCGTTATGGTTGAAAACTGAACATATTTATGTCGACTTCTGGAGAAAGGTTGGATTTTCTGAAAAAATAATGTTTTTTCTGCTTAAAAACGTTACAAGTGAATGAAGGCATGTGTGGTGTTATGATCAGAAGTAGGACAAATTTTGAGTGTTACAAACAACAGAAATTTGGTATGAAAATGAGGAAGTGTTACAACAAAATGGACCTGTATCTCCGAAAATAGACGTGACCGTCGAAAATTTCATTTGGATTTTCTGTAGAGGAGACCGAATGACGTGAATTCCACATTTTTTTTCATTTAGAGACTCACTGTGCCCGAAGTTTTTCCGAGGCACTAAATCAAAATTAATGAAACAATCTCCTTAGCAATTCAACTGAACAACAACTTTTTTGATTCGGCTCTTTTTCACAATTTTATATTTTATGTTCATAATATCATTTCTCTCGTTGATTACATTGTTTTTTTTTTGGATTTTGCTGCACTTTTATATTATTTTTCATTTGAAAGATGATTTGCTTGAAGCTGTAACGAATCATAATCTCCAAAAAACTAAGAATTTGCTTTTGTTGGAACACACTGTATACTTCTATAGAGGATGCCCCATGAATCAAACTAGTTCAAGTTGTAATGGGCATAATGTGAAAAGTTGGTATACATAACATTTTTCTGTAATCCATACGGGCAAGTAGAATATCATCCTGTATATTTATCATTTGAAATCGACCTTCACGATTTTTGTACTTTCAGCGGTTTTTATGTGTAACAAATGTCACAAAATTTTCGACTCAAATAATGCAAAATCTGGGTTTCACATCAAGTACCAAGCAGCTATTTCGCTTTTCAGCAGATTATGAATTGTTTTACACACGATTGCTTCCCGTTTCGAAGGGAGACTGTGAAGAATTGGTCCAAATATATTACTACCGCCTGGTCTAAGAGTACTCTTGTTTGCAATAGCTATACACTGGATGTACCACCAAACAAATATTAGATATGAAGTTAAAAGGATTTCAGCTGAAATAAGTAATCATAGTACATCCAAATCTGCACTCAAGTATTCTCAACAATCGTCAAGCAATAACCATCTGATCCGGATGAAATAGAAAAATGTCGTAACACACAAAATTTCATCTGAATATGAAAAAAAAAAAATTCCAAGCTGATACCCCAAAATTATCGATAGAGCAGAGGCCTTTCCAGAACATGAAATTAAAGATTTTTGTTTGAAATATGGACAGCTTGCTTCACTACATTTAGTTATGAGTGAACATTATGACTATTAAAAAACTGACATTAGATGAATTAATCACAAAGATTCCTGAGGTTATCTCAATTTTTTGAACTCCCTGGTCACTTGAATATTCGGAAACAAGTGGAATGATAAAAACAATGAAGATACTTATTCATCTGCTTGAAACAAAAAAAGCAAAGAGTTTCTTTTCTTTATTTCTATAGATATAGATATATTATCACTTTGCATTAAGGAGGGAGTTCCTTTTCTCGCGTCACACCAATTCACGATTGGAATCGTTTAGTGGCTATTTGATATTCTCCCAATAAATGCAGGTGTTCCACAGGGTTCAGTTCTGGCGCCCACTTTGTTTTTGATTCATATCAATGATTTTCTCGAGAAAACATCTTGTTCAGTACATAGTTTCGCGGACGACAGTACTCTTCATACTAGTTTCTCTTCCAGAGTCGCCATACCAGCTCGAGAAATAGAAATTCAAAGAAACATTCACGCCAATGAAATTAACGATGACTTGGTAAAAATAATAGAATGGGGTAACATGAACTTGGTGGAATTTAATGCTACGAAAACCCAGACATGTCTCTTCTCAAGAAAAGCCGATCTATCATCATCAAATATTCAGATGTTAGGAGTAACTAACTATTACTATTCCTACAGAATCAAGTATCTCGATGCTAGGAATTACGATCAGTGATAATCTCTCATGGGAAAACCATGTGCTTCCCAGAAACTTGGATTTCTATTTCGTGCAAAGGAATACTTTACTTCTCGTCAACTTCTAATGATCTACAAGGCTCAGATCCGACCTGTCTTGGAATATAGTTCTCATGTGTGGAGTTCGGCACCAAAACATTCATTGAAGCTTCTCGATTCTATTCAGAGAAAGGCAATCCGTCTTGTAGGTGATTCTTCGCTCACAGACTCGCTCACTCCTTTGGAGGATCGTAGACTTGTCTCTCTTTTATAGATATTTTCACGGTCGGTACTCTTCTGAATTGTCGTCGATCGTTCCGGCAATATCTACACGGATGACTCGACGAGTACAGAATTCCCACCCCTCTGTTGTGAATTTGGAGACCTGTCGAACCTCTCTTGCCCAGGGATCTTCTTTCAATAGAACAGCTGAGCTTTGGAACTTCTTGCCGAGAGAGGTTTTTCCTGAGGCTTAGAAACTTCAGAAATTCAAATAATCCCTTGGTGTTCTATATATAAAAAAAAATCGAATTGCATGCATCACGCTATTTGAGCATAGTTTAATATTCATTTAGTCACTGTTGGCCAAAAAATGTCCGGGACGTGCCAGAACGCTAATCAACTTTTTCATATTCCTAGATACTACCATACGCTTTATAGTTATTTCCTCTGTTCAGTACATTCCGATACCAATTTTTGGTGCTATTAGTTATTACAAAATCTGAAATTGGCACTCCTTTATAATTTTCAGGGCTGAGTTTTTAAATTGCACAACTGAAATCTCTGGTGTTTGAGGTGTATAGGTACTGAATATATCTTTGTTATAAAAACATCAAGAAAATGAATAATTCGTGATGGAATTCGGGATGAAATATTTTCAAATCATATCAATTGTGGAATATTTCTGTACGCTTTATTCGGCTGGAATGGTCAAATATCGTTTGAATAGTCAAACAAAGTAATGAATTGCACAATTGAAAATAATTTGTTTATGACCTGTTTATGGTAAACTACCGACCTGACTAGCTGTCAGGGGTTCTGTTTTTGATATATTGACTTTCTATTATCATAAATTGGGCATGATATATATTCTCATCATTGGAGTTTTTCCCAGAAAAAAATCTGGAGTTTGTTTTCCACATATCTATATGTATTTTCGATCGAAGAGGAACACAATGTAGGTACAAGTAAAAACTTATTATTTAGCATTGTGTTTCTCTTGTTGCTACAATACTTGTACTTTCTGTAACAGACCCAAGGAATTGCGAGAAAGTGTAAAATGTTTGCACTTATTTTGGATTTTTGTCCAAAACTCATGAAAAAATGCATTTTTCATACCTATTATTCTATACAATAACAATGAGAACGAAATTTCCTTTTACATATTTGAATTGTTTCTACAATCGACAAACCGCGGCTAGATTGCGCTCAGAAATGGCCACTTTTTGTCAGTAAAAACGCAGGAAGGGCTACCTTATACCTTATATTATGATGATGAATAATCTAGTAGTAAATAAAATAGAGTATACTACTTGCAATAATAACTATTATTCCCTCGGAATATTACCTACTCTCTCGCCGCTCATAATTGACTAGTGGTATAAATCTACTATTCAACTATTCAAAACATGTTTAATCAACTGATAAAGGAAAATCAACAAACAGACAGAATAGAATCTAGCATGTTGTCAACCATACACAGGAAACTTGATAACATAATATCTAATCGACCAGCCAACCAAGAATGGCGATTGTTGGCTAAATCATCTGATAAGAGAAAATCACAAGACATCTAAGTAATTTGTGGTAGAGTTATCGTTATAGACAAATAATATAGAACAATAAAATTTTTACATCATAGTTACGAGTTGGTTGTACATTCAGTACCGGTGTTTTTATTCAAATTCGGCATTTGGCGTGGTTTATTTACTATAGGTACCGGGTAATAATAGCCCTTGCTTGTACAATATCCTAAATTAAGCTTCTGGGGGGTTTACAAGAAAACTCGGATATTCGTAGAAAGAAATTTATCAATACTTTTTTCACAAGTAATACATTTTGTCGTACTCGTGCAAAACCTAACCGTCTGTGCTGCTGAGGGGCATTGAAAAAAGTTTGCAAAGTTACGTATCATAATATCTGATTAACTAACAAATTCGATTTCCATATTCTATCAAACTCTCTCAATGACTAATCTTGGAGATAACATCAGATAAGAACGTGAAAAGAGAAGGAAATCAACAAGAAAAATTCATCGAATCCAAAAAAAAAAATTACGAAAAGCAAGTGACGAAAAAATGAAGAAGCAACCAACCAAGAACAAGAACGAAATTCAAAAACAAAATTAAAATTGGTGAACAAAATATATAAAAATTATAATATCCTGTTAGAACTAGGCAAAATAGCTAACACCGAACGAAAGTAAAATGAAATGAAATTGTGAAAATAATCGAATGAAATGAACAATGTGAAAAGAAAATGAAAAGAAAGTGGACGAGGTTGGAATAGTGTGAGGAATTTTAAACGATATCTGAAAAACTTAGATTAGTAAGTGACAAAAAATCATTAACGTATCAGATTTTATCAGCTATCTCTTTAATATTTCTTGATATTTCCTCCAGTTATTCTATGATTAATCAATGTTAATGTCAAAAATATATATTTCAAGATTCACAAGTAAAGTTATTTTCTTGGTCGAAAACAAACAATTTTCGTTTCATTAGGCCTAATCAAATTATTCCCAAGTACTCATATTAATTTTCATTCAAAAGGAATGAAATAATTCAAACAATGGAAGTTCGAAGTACTACTGCTCAACAAAAAGGACCATTGTCAACCAGATTCATAAAACAGATCATAAATTAAAAACCAATGACTACTGGATTTTTCAACAAGTTTTTATTTCATTTTGAATTTTTATATAATGGTAAAATATATTTACGGCCATACCAAACGCCAACGATTTCGATCGAAGTCCTTGAGCAGACCCTGTTGCTAATTACCTACGGCAATTTGTTAAAAGAATTTACTGATTGGTGCAGTAACAATTCCTTAATTGTCAATCCTGACAAAGCAGAATGTCTACAGTTTTATTCTCGTACGCAAATCTCAAATTATTATTTCTTTCAAAATATATATTTTTCGGATTCAATCAAATATATATATATATATATATTCACTAGAGCAATTAATAAATGTATACTTTGCTCTCTCATATTCACAAATATCCTGGGGCCCCCCCCCGCGAAAAGGGGGAACCCATTGGAAAAAATTGGGAAAAAAAGGAAAAAATAAAGAAAAGAGGGAAAAAATAAAAAAAAGAAGGAAAAAATAAGGAAAAAAAAGAAAAAATTGAAAAAAAAGAAGAAAAAAATGAAAAAAAAAGGGAAAAAAGGAAGAAAATTTTGAAAAAAGAAAAAAAAATATTGAAAAATGAAGAACGCCCTTGGCCCCCCACGTTTTCCCGAACCTCGGCTTTTTCCCCTTTTTTCTTTTCCCTCAAACCAAAAAGAAAAAAGGGGGGAAAATTTAAAACGAGGGATTGATTTTTCCGGAAAATTGCAAAAAAAAAAGGGAAAATTAATCAAAAAAATTTTATTTTTTTTTTTTTTTTTTTAAAAAAAATTAAATTATAATTTTATAATATTTTGAGCCCAAACTCCAACCCCCTACCCCTTTCTTTTTCCCCCCCCCCCTTTTCCCTTTTTTACCCCGGGGGAAAAAAAAAAAAATTTGCCTTTAAAATCCCCCTTTTTTTTAATAAAAAAACCCCGTAACAAAAAAAAACGGGGTAAGAAAAAAAAAAAAAAAAAAAAACAAGAAAAAATCGAAAAGGGTCCAACATCTTTTCCCGGGCACCCCCTTTTCAGAAAATCCCCTTTTTCCTGCCCGGATTTTTTCTCGTAATTTTTTTTCTTTTTTTCTTTCCTCACTCTAAGGCAGAACCAAGATTTGAAAAAATAGACACGAACCTTTCTCTACACAAGAAATAGATTGACCCATAGAAGACAAAAAAAAACCAAAAAAAACACACATTTTATTTCCTCGCTCTTAGCTATATGGTCTCCTCTCTCTCTCTCGTTTCGCTTAGGAAAATAAAAAAACAAAAAAGCTCTCCACACAGAAAGGAAAAGAAAGAAGATCTCCAAACACCCACCGAAGAGTTTCCTCCTCCCCTTTTGAATTTATTCGTTGCTCGAACACGGGATAACATTACACCTCTCGCACGCTCTCGCACGAATATAGAAGCCAAAATAGAAGAATAGGAGAAAATTGCAAAAGTGACCTTTTAGATACACTAGAGGAAAAAAAAAAAAAAATAAATAAGGTATATCCCCAAGAGCCCTTAAAAATCAAAATAGGAGGAGGACACAGAGAAAAATTAGAAATTTCACCCCAAAAATATTCTCAAAAATAAGATAAACTCAAGGGGGCCTCACTCCGCGCCCTTGGCCGCGCCCCCCCCTCACACACGGTCAAAACAAAAAAACAAAGATCCCCCCAACACACCACACATTAGAGATCGACACACAAAACAAATAATAGACCTATATAAAATTGAGATTCCAGAACATCAAAATAATTCTCACAACGCTGATGCTCACCACACAAAAAGAAAAAAACTCTTACCCACCTCCACCACACTCTCCACAAAAATCACAACACTTTACAGATTTGTTCTTTTCTCACAATAAAAGGAGAATATCCTCTCATACAATTATCAGAGTGAGAGGTACTCTCCCACCAACCAAAAAAAAAATCAAAACCACCAACACAAAAACACCAAAAATTACTTCTCTCCCCAAAATCCCCAAAAAACCAAATCCCCCCTCCACAACACCAACAAGAAATCAATCATCACTTCTCCCGCGAGTGAATTTTCCAATTTTCTGATTCGTCAGGAAGTGATTTCATATTCAACAAAACAAAAAACAACAAAAAACACTCCAATATTCTTCTTTCTTTATCGTACTGAAATTTTCAAAAAGAATTTTTTTCAAAACTTATTTCTGGCCAAAATTATTTAGGAATTACATAATTTTTTTTGGCCCAATTTCTTTTTTGAGGTGTTCCTTTCAATCAACACAAAAATAATATACTATAAAAACAGTGACATTTTCTTTTTTCTTTCTTTCGACCTGTGTGTGACTACCTTATACATTATTATTTTTTTGAAATATATTTTACAACTTTGATAGTTTTTGTTTTTCATTTGTACCAAGCTCAGATATTTTTTGTTGCCAACTATATTTTTCAGGCACTCATTAATTACTTTTTATTTCTTCCTACTTTATTTAGTGAACACTCAACCAGACTATTAGAATAAATATTTGTATTAGAAATTAGAATATTTAAATTTAATTTTAGATTTAAATTGAGAACGAAAAAAGGGGAAATCCGGCCCCCGCAAATATCTTATAATATAGTCCTTTGGGGAAGTACGGCTGATGCTCGCAGAGTTTTTATCAGTCAAAAAAGACTAATTCGTTTAATATTTGGCTTGGATTACAGAATATATCACTTGTCCGATATCATGTGTATGATCTCAAAGGATGAAAATAGATCATTATCATTATTATCATACCCCAGGAGCAGCATGTTCATTTGCATTCTATCGAGAACGGTGTCAATTAAAATTTCCGAATTTTATTGTGGCCCACCCCGATTATACACTTAATTAAGCAACGATCAAGAAACAATAGACACGCATTTCATTTCTGCGAATGTATGAAGTGACAAAGAATATTTTCCAAATTTCCCAAAGGAATGATCAGGATATACTCACCAGCCTTATATGACCGTGCAATGTATAATTTGTACCCACCTGAAACAATAAAAACTGATTAATGGAAAGATAGTAGGTAACGAGTTATTTTCAGTTAAAGCAATTGGAGAGTGAATCAGAACCGGTGAATATGACATCAGTGAAAGCAATATAGATCCAACTCCTTACGAAACGGAAAGTGAATATGGATTTTAAGTAGTTATAGAGAATCATTAACGAGCCATATTGAATACCCACCACGCACTTGGGAGAGGAGTTTTCAGTCATTAAGAATCACTTACTATCAGCGCAGATCTGATAGTAGTAGTTGAAGTTTTCATTTCATGCGTCCACATGCTCACAAAAAAATAATTTATTTCTGCGACGAGCAATGGGAAACAGAAGGTTGGAAATGTCATGATAAGTTTATAATTAATTTCAAACTAGAAAGATACGGATTATATTGTGTGGCACTAAATTAATGAAGGAGTTTCATGGTGTTTCTTTTACTCCACTCAAGGTAATTGAAATTTATATTGACTGAACCAATTTTTTTTTGTCATCATCAAGTGACTGATAAATTGAATATTTCAGCTGAACAGATGTGGCCTAACTCACTTGTGAGTCATTTGACCTGATGTAGAACGTCGCATCACAATAATCCTTTAGTTACTGAGGACCACTTGTACAACATTTATTTGTATTTTTTATCCTTTCGTTCTTAGCAACAGGTTTCAATTGAGTTTATATGATAGACAATGAAAGTCCGACCCATTACCATTCAGCAAGGAAAGTTGTCAATCACATTCAGGTAAACATCTTTTGTATCACCTAGAAGTTGTTATGAATCATAAGAGGATGCATATTATATGCAACTTTCTGTGCTAGAACTCAGTATTTGTAAGTGCAGTTTTTTCGAATACCGAAATTCTCTGTTTGAGATTTTTACTTTCACACCAAATGATCCAATTCTACCGATCATGGTTTGTTCAGTATACACACAATTATTAAACACACATAAAGATATTTTAATATACTAACAATTAGTTGCCAATACGTTAATAGGCCATTCTAAATGAATTTTCAGGGACTAGCTATGGTAATTTTTCTATTCAATAACTAATTTGAAGTTATTATAATGTATTTCGATAATTTCAAGTGAATACATAATTAGTAGATTTCAACTAGAAGAACGATCGTATAATTGTTGTTTAGAGGTGCAATGAAGGACAAATGCAAGGAAGTCGTTCTTTATCAGAATAAGTTTTGATGAATCACAGCTATAGGTGGCCTCAATACATTGAACAACATCACGAGCGGAACAATTTTTGTGAATAGAAATGCACAAACACCATATTTAGCGATTTCATTTCTCTCACACACGACTGCATATTCAGCCTTCCGAAGTCTATTTTCATTTTCAATGTATACGAGCGATTTGGTTCCAACCAATAACATGGAATGATGTTTTTGTTGGAGAAGGGGTGAATTTTCATCGTAGATGAAAAATTCAGTTTCTGCTGACGTTAGTCTTAATAAGTGCTCTACGATAATTGCATGAGGCAACAGTAAACATGTCAATAAATATTGCAATTTGACGTATTTTTTTTCCTTCTTTAGAAATACTGGAATAAGATTTGTCGAAATATCAGTTTATCCGTGTTTAAAAGCTAAAAACATATAAGACAGACGAAATTATATGTAGGAAACAAACGAAAATAAGGGGCTTACAATGAAGACTCAAGAGCATATTCACTCTTAATGTGTTTATAGTTGCTTTCAAGGCTTGATAATTAACCCTACAATATGAAAAATAGACAGATTCCCGGCAGCCGAGCTTGTGTTCTTCATAAGGCAAAACTCTTTTTTTTGTGGGTAATTTTCGTGTTTTAAAAAATTATGTTCATTTAATTGTTCACGGGTCGGCTTCGCACGAAGGGAACCAACGGCATCAAGAACATGATCCCCACGAAAGCGTTTTTCCTTTGCAAACACACGCTCGGCTGCCAAGAACTGTTTTTCTTCAGGGATAATCAAGCCTTGAAAAGCGAGTGAGAGAACGTCACCTGTCACCACCTCCTGATCTATTATTTCAACCTCTGTTGTCTGTGATATATCTATTTCAATAGATAGTTTCATTCAAGTATTTTCAGGAAATGAGAAAATTATGCCAAATTGCAATATGTATTGACATGTATATTGTTGTCTTATGAAATTTCAATATTGTAGACCCCTGACGATGAATTTCATCAAGTTCGAAACGTCAACAAAAATAAATTACTGAGTGTTTTCCATTTCAAACTAAAGAAGTCCTGATCAGCATTCTCGCCAGTTCAATAAATATACTATGCAATCTTAAATGATCGAATTCAAATTCATTTGTCAAAGTAAAAAACTCAACAGTTTTCATATAATGATAATGCCTCAGCAGTTTTGTGATATAACTCACTCTGAGGAAGAAGTGTCGGGGATTGTACAGGTCAAACGAATGTTTTTTACACTGCGAAAATTGTTACGTAGTTTCACAAGATCATCTCCAAACACAGTGGGAATAGAACACACCAAATGGTGATTCTTGTGACACTCCAGTATGCATGATTTTTGAGGGCTACCTATCAACCAAAAAAGAAACGAAAAAATTACAGATGAGATTTTTGGGAAGATAAAGTTGGATGCATGGTCATTTGAAATTATGTGTACCACCGATTCGCAATTATTGTGGATCAAAATGAAGAAGTATGCGACATAGAGTAATGTCAATTTTTTTTTTGAGAGAGAATGAGCACTGATAGTGAGTAGAGGAAACTTAATGCAACTTGTTAATTCTTGAACAAGTTGACTCTTTAACGGAATGGCCCAGAAGTTGTTAGTTCATTCTGAATGTGTATTCAATATGGACTGACGTTCGACGAGTATCTCAATTTCGCCTTAGAAAAGAAAAAAAATGTGCACACCCAAGGAACAACTAAGTTCGAAATGAAGCCAATTCAACCCGGTATGGTTGATGGGCTACAATCTCACATCGATACGTATGATGTTGTTGTCGAAAATATTTGTATCGTATTTCAAACGATGAAATCAGTCGGAGAAAAAGGAAATAACTGTGAAGCGTAACCAATAGGATCTTTCGCGAGTCAACGACCTCACTTCGTGTGCTACAAAACAAAGGTCATTTTTTTGACACGAAATATTCTTGGGTCGAAGAAGTCGCTTGTTTCTCTCGCGAATCAATTAATCAAGAAGCTCATGAGGAACGGATAAATATAGTCCAGCGTGAATTTGAAAAATTGGTGACTTCAATCGCGATAACGACTGGTAGTTGTAGGTACAAATGAATAAATAATAAATCAAGAACTTATGTGTACGGTGGAAGCCATTGCAGTCCCATATTTTGGGTTTGGGGGAGCATTGAGTTCAGAAAATTGAAAATTCCGATGGATTATTAGATGGGATGGAGAGAGAAAGGGTGGATGAACCCTTTTTTCCTTAGTAGCTAGCAAGTGTCCAAGAATTTTCACCTTTGTTTCAGACCATTGAAAGGAGCAAATTCAAAAATTTTACTCTTGTAAACGTTGACGGACGAATAATTTGTGGTCCAATTGAACTAATGAATAATGTAATTATATAACTTTGCAGGAAAATATATGAATCCAATATTCAGGACTCGAACATGTATTGAGCAGGGTGAAAGTTTTCTATCCCAAGAGCCGGCGATCAAAATCGACAAAAGCTAATGGCTTATTTTTGGTGTACTATATGAAAGAATATAGATTCCAATCGTGATTTCAATATCCTTCCATTTTTTCAAATTGTGGTAGGTTGACCACCCAAAAACTAGGAAAAAAATCATTCATCCATCACAAAATAATGACTGACAAACTGGGCTTGAAAATAAGATGCAACGGGATTCTCTTCCAATGAATATGGAATAAAAAATGTACCATCTCTGAGATTCGACTTTTGAGCGATGCAAAAATTTAGATTAGGGTCGTTTTTTGTTTCTGTACGAAATTTGATGAGTTCTCTTCTAGAACTCGTACATAAAAAAATGAAGACTCAAAAGGAGGAAGGCCTCTTGAGTAATTCAAAATTCAAAGAGAGGTATTTCGTCAAATCTTAGATCTTTGACTAATTATCAATAACGAATATTGAAGCCAAAGAATTTGTGAATGAGTTTTGAGAATGGAAACGGATTTGCTTCCCGAAACTTGCTGACTGATTGAACGTGTTTTATCCAAAAGGAATTGTTTTTCATTTAACGCACTTCTTCTGGCAGAAGATTTGGCACATGATTACTCCTCGTATAAAGTATACATTTTTGATCCATGTTCATCGGAAAAAACAATTTTATTTTGACCACAACAATAAGCTTTTAAAATCATCATTGAGAAGTTATTTTTTGCTCGTCTCCAAGCCAGTGCACAGAGAATACAAAAAAATGTTTAAAGGAAAAATATCCAATGGTCATGTTTTGTGGTGGACTTTTCAAGTATACTTTTGGTTTTCAACCAACTACAATTTGGAAAACTGAGGAATGAATGTGGGAATCTATACAATTGTAGAAGAGCAAATTTTTAGTGTACCCCGGGAAACTGCTGCGTTGATGAAAAATGTTCATTTTGAATGAAGAAATACGAAATGAGTCAAAAATTTGTGTATGTAAGTCGATATCGACTTCTACAAAAAATAAACAAATATTTACGAAAACTTTTTTGTCATTTAACCTAGATTTAAGTTTTGGAAACCACCAGATGGTTTCTATTTTCAGAACTTTGTTGATTCAAAATTCAACATCTAAAATCTCAATCTCCGGCTTTTGATATGGCCACTTAATAATTATATGGATATGTCCATATACACGTGTAGCAGTTTTGTGAACTGTCTGGTGAAAATCCCACCATGAAGTGTTTTTTTAGCGGACTATTGCTGGGGCGACACTTTTCTTCTTGGGGAGGGTTTGACACTTCATTTTTCGGAATACAGTGTTAAGATCACTGATTATTCCAATATCTTGAATGAATTGTACATAGTTATCGGATGTTAAAAAAATGATCGTTCATAGAGAGTTCCATTGTGCTTTGGAAGTTGGAAACTAGGAATGTTTTTGAGATTTCGCGGGTGCACCTGATTCCTTGGGACGAGTCTGTTTGCATGAGCCGGTTTCTATTTGTCAATCAATTCGTGGATGAAACGACGTCTTCGTTTATTGGATTTCAAACCAATCCATTCCATTGATACGGGGGGTGTCTCTGTATTTGAGACAGTGCATCAACCTGAAGGAAGCATTTTGAATCCCTGTATCTTCCTTGATGTGGTCGAGTCAAGACGAGGGCTATAGACAATCCACAGTAATTGAACATTCATGCAATAGGAGAGTCAGAAAGAGTAGTGGTTAGTAATTTATTTACGTAATTGTTGCAGAAGTTAAAAAAACACCACAAGAGAGGATCGATGAGGGGGGGGCGGGGCGCCCCGGGGGGGACTGCATCCGTAGGAACGGAACGCAGCGAGGGGCGAGGGTGGGGAGGGGGGGGGAGAGAGAAAAAAAAAAAAAGAGAAAAAAGAAAGCAAAAAAAGAGGAAAAGAAAAAAAAAAGAGAGAAAAAAAAAAGAAAAAAAAAAAAAAAAAAGATAGAAACACCCCAAAAAAGAAGAAAAAAAAAGAAAGAAGAAAAAAAAGAAGGGAGGGGAAAAGAAAACAACCCCACCCCCGGGAAGAAAAAAAAAGGGGAGAGAAAAAACCGGGGGGGGGGAGGGGGGCCCCCGGCGGGGGGGGGGGCCGGGGGGAGGGACCGTACAAATCTGAGATTGTAATCTATGTGGCTTTTTGTATATTACTGTCACACCAGATAGCGATATCGAACTGACAACTCACCAATCATCATCATAAGCATTTCAACACTGTTGAAAAAAAACCATTTTCACCCATTCCGTCAATTATTATCAGGATCAACGAGGCAATGGTTCCACCGCATGATTAATGCACCATGCACTCCGTGCCAACATTGATATGCATATCAAAATGCAGTGTGATTTCTTCGGGATTCCATTGACCGGCGCATGCCAAAAACATATGCTAATTAAATTTATTTTTTCATGGGCAAAGCAGCACGGACGTAAATTACTGATTCCAATGCGAAAATACCAATTAAAGCCAACTCGGGAGGTCGTTTAATTATGCAAGTCTTGAGTGAAATTTAATGCAGATTCAACTTTTTTTATTTTCGAGTAATTGAGTTCACGCGTCTTCAAGAACGCTTTCGTGAAAGAGAATTAACGTGAAACAAATATCGAGTGTATGCAAAAATGTATTTAACATCATTTTGAATAAAAATCCCTCCCTCTATCCCGCTTGGGTTTGTTGCGGTTCACACTCAACATACTCCACCGAACAAATCCTGCTTCAACATTTGTTATGAGGATGAAACTCTGCCAAATATTGAAAACCTGATTCCAGTCACTACGATGTGAAAGGGCAAGCTGGATCTTCAGACAGTCACACTCTATTTATATAATTCAGTTGGACAAGGCAGGTCATAGCTGTAGTCAATCCACATGGTCTTTGTTTTCAGTCTTCTGAGGATGTATGGATGCTTTGGAATGGACTTGTAATGTTCAGCTATGTATTTATTCATAATATCTTTGCCACCAATGTAGTGGACTAGAATTTATAAATTGAAATTTCCACGCTCCGTCACCAAGATGTAATAACTGGCTATTACTTACTATTTATAGCAGTTGTAACCAGACTTGGAAATCCCACCTCAAAGTCCGATAGACTTTCCGAGAAGGCAAATGAGTCTTGAATTTAGCTCGAAGGATTTTCTGGTTTCTAGTACTTCAGTAGCTCTTTCAATATATAATTCACTTACTATTCACTTTATTAGCGATTGATTAATGAAACAAGCATCAGAAACAAGAAATGAACAGGAACAATGACCCTAGAATTGCGACCGTGTAGACCTGCACCAACAACTAGGAGTATTTTGATTACTTTGTAAACCAACAGCTATACTTTCAGAATTTATCTATCCGGAAGATCTTGTCCTTTCTAGCCGGAGTTGGAATTGTACAAGAAAGACCTTAGAGGTACAAAGTGTGAGGCCATCCCCGGAAATCTAAGGATGTCGGTGTCAGCAGTGTGCTATGTTCTGCATGAGCCCTCTTTATGAAATTGGCAATATGCACAATCTAGCCTAGGATGTAGGTCTGGAAGGATGGTGTGGTGGCAAAGACCCCAGAAATACCCTCACAGAAAGCTTTGCTTGAGCGGTTTGCTGTAAAGCTTTCTGCTACCAAGCAATTGCTCTGCAAGTGAATATTGATCTGACAATCATAACATATATCCATTAGATTTCCAGGTCACAACATTTTCATTGCACATTCGGCATGTCCTTGAGGAAAGTCTATCATTGTGGAAAACCTTTTCTATAAGCAAAACGAAGAGAAGGAAAATGTTTGAATGTTTTTTGAGGAGGTAGGAATGTCCTGAAATCAATTTTTTCTGGTTTTACTTTCCCCTGGGAATGAATGTATTTTGGGAAAATTTGTATGTTTGTCCCGATATGTAACTGCAATATTAAAAAGAATCAGACTTGACTGACTATTTTGTCGGTTTTGTTTCGATTTTTTTATGAATCTGGCGATTGAATTGAAACAATATATTAAAAAAGTATTATACTTTTCCTTGACGACATTTCGAAATCTAGTCCCCCTTTTCAAAACTTCTATGATGGTTTCAATTAACTTTGACTTCTATCTGACATGCAATGCGATTTTGAAATTTTGAATATTGCGAGGAATTTAATTTGAATTCATTTGAAAAAAAAATGTTTTCTTCGAGTTATGAGCTGTATTTTATTCGTATGGTGAAGGATGATCATTTTTTCACAAATAATTAGAGAAAAATTAATAGTTTCTTTCAAGAAAAACCAGTGATTTTTTTATTCTTGGATCGGCTGATTCAATCTTGTGTGAATTAAACCACCATACTATAAAATCTCTCTCGGAACCAAATTCCCAACTCGAATTTGGTTTTCACAGTACGTACTGTAAGAGAACTTACATAACGCTCTCATTACAGGTTAGTTATAGAAAATGATGAATTATTTTGAACTGCGTCATATATTGTAAGTTGTCTTATAGTACGTGACGTCATATATTCTGAAGAAAACGTCTTCTCGCGCAGAAGATGTGATTTGTGTTGTAATTTTGAAAGCGTATATCATCAGTTAGTTTGTAGTTATCTATTCAGTATTCAGTGATTGTTCAACACCATAATGCTCCATTCCTAGAAAAAAAGGAACGGTATACTTGAAGGATTTACTCAAATGAGTGTACCCATGGATAGATGAGCAGAGACATAAATGTGGCCCCGAAATGGATCCTTGAAGAGAACCATTCTTTATCGTTGAAGAGGAGGAAAAGGTATTATTATATTTCAATTTTTGAACCAAGTTAGACTTTTTCTTTATGTGTATGAATGAAGCGTCTGTTATGACGAGAAAGCGTTCGCTAATATTTTTTGTTACCTATTCGAGAGAGGAATTTCCGTTTTGTATCGATTCATGAGAATGATAAAAAAAATACAAAAAAAAATCCTCAACAATCAGTTTATTTCATATTTTTCAAAACTTTCGAATTGTGAATTATCGGGATGGATAGATCAATAGATGCAGAACTTATTATTCGAGGCGTATGGAAGTTTACGATGCGTGATTTCGATATTATCGAACCAACAAGCAGTTTTGCCTGAGAAATTGATGATATGCGGTCGGAACGAATTCACTTATTATTATTCAGATCTACACAAAGGAAACACACCTGTTGAGAATGTTTCTTGAAGAGATACAACACGACTGTAATGGAATTATATTTATAGGATCGCCGGTGACGGCATGCCATTGATGTTGGGGAGAGTTGAAGAACAGACTATTATTTGTCGGTTACATAACGTAATATGTTCGTATCTCGTTTAGATGTACACTGTTATTATGTGCGAAGTAATTTTGAATAACCTTGATGTCGGTTCATGTAATAGACGATCGGTTCAACGGAACTCATGAATATAATATCGTTCATTAATTATTTATTCAGTCAATTGCATGTACGAAATAAGCGACGGAATGAATAAGAGATAATTTGGAATGATACCTGTCAAAAAACAACAATTGTTTCACATTTTTATTAATAATCATTCAAAAATACGCCTGTTTCTAACCTAGTTTTATATTAGAAAGTGAGCAATTGTTCACTCAGAAGAAGATGAGGTAGGAAATAACTTTCCCGGCCTCTTTAGGAACTTTCCAACCTGTTCGTATTTCAATCACTACTACATTTCGTCTCAGCGGCAAAAGGTACTCACTGTCTCTATCAAAACTCCAATTATCTCAAATAACAACTATAGCCTCACTCAGATTTCAGAAATTAACCGTTACCTTTTCGTCAGTCATTTTCCTGTCGTACTGTGGCTCATCAGGGTCACTTGATTTTATTGGTCAAAATGCGGCAATATCTCAGGAAGTAATCTTGCCTATATACAGCAATGACACAACTGAGATTTGTGAAATATCATTGGTATGCAGAACGCATTCAATGAACTAAAATAAAAATAAGCATAGGTATATGTAAACATTTTAAACATCAACTCAAGTGAATGACATTTCTCTACTTTCACGATTTTAAACCGTTCATTATGTATTTGACAGCTGTTAGATAATGGCTTAGTTAGAACACACTTGTATTCTTAATTAATGACGGCCGCTTCCTGATATAATTTTTGAAAATGATGGGATATGTAACATTTGATCTGATAAATTTGTGGATTTGTACTGATTCTAGTTATACCCATGAATCGAAAAGCAATTGTTTTACCTACTTGCTGTCTGTCACTCAGTGTCTCGTCGAGATGGGTGGGAGTAGAAAACAGTGTGCAACTCGAGAAGAATGTTTCATGAGACTCGAAAATGTTATAAACCCCTTTTAAACCACGTTAGGCCATGAGTTTCAATAAAGTACGAACATATCTTTCATTTATTCTGATTAAGAATGTTTAGGCAGAATACAAGTTTCAGGTCAGGTTAAGGATTAATTATGCAGAATTTGAAGTAGATTAGGCCAAAGCATCACGTTGTCCATAACCAACTGTTCCCGTTTTTCAACCCCTCAGGGATGGAATTTCGAAAAATCGTTCCATATCGCATGCCTACGTTATACAAAGAAAACACCTCAAAGTTTCAGGCCTCTACGATATGCGGTTTCGGCTGTGCACTGACCCGTCAGTCAGTCAGTTATATGTATATATTCACAAAAAAACCTTTGTAATGATTCAAATATAAAAGCTAGCTATATAGTACCACGGATTTTTTTGTAGGAGTGATAAAGACCAATATTTTTGGTAACATCATGTTCGTCTATACCGAACCGACTAGTCAGCGCAAATCGTCAAAGCATCACATCTTGTTTACCTTTCTCCGACTTAATTTACATACTATTATTTTCACTAAATTTTCTGTTTAATCGTAATGAAATATAGCCAATATAACTCCTGAATAGAGCTTCTCTCTCTTCCTGTTAGTGAAATAATTTTCATGATCGGATCAGTATTTCCGAAGATTCCGTCCTACAATCAAACAAACTAACAAAATCAGAAACGAGCATCTGATATTAGTATAGATGAATTAGCATACGAACCTCGGCAGAAGATAAAAATTTTTTTTCGAGGAAATGATTCGCTTTTCGCTTGTGAGACGTCTGAAGCACTTATGGCAGTTCCACAATGGGCTACCTAGGTCTTCAATGGGATACCGATTTCTTCGCTCGGAAACATTATTATGAAACACGTTGAATATGTATCTCCTGTAGCTGGTGAAGAGATATGCCCTTTGTGGGATTCAGTAGACTCAATTTTTTAAAAGCACGATAATGGTTGACCTCGTTTCAACGACTTTTTTCGAAATGATTTTTGATGTATTGGCGATTTCAACCAAAGTCCTTCAGTTAATAGGCCTTGTTACTTATACGCAGGAGCAGCATGGTTATTCGCGGACCCATCAACCATGAAACGTGAAAGATGACAGATACACATTCTTAACGGGAACATTTCTCCCTCATTGGGGACTGAATCCAGGACCTTGATACACAGCCACATGAGCCAATTCCACGACAAAGCAATGTTTTAAATGCTGTCATTCCTCTTATGAGTATCTGGGTTAACATTATCAATGACCGAGGATCCAGCGGTTTATTCAAAAACTTTCTTAATTGAAAATGTAACAGAATTGCAATTATTTGTTCCAGCATCAACAAATTTTGACAAAACCTTTTAAATAGCGCATTTTGTATTCGACATCCAAAAACCAATTGTCTTTGTGATCAATCGGAAAAACGCTTCAGCTATACCTCTAATAATATTCATCTAATATAACTAGTCAGCCGGTAGCAGAATGGGTTAAGAAGTGTGCTTTGTATGCTGACGTTTGTATTGACTCTGGTTCAAAGCCCAGTCCAGATATATTTTTCTGATGAAGCTCAATGTCTGGCTGGATCCATTCGTCGAATCTACATAGCCTTGATATTGGTACTTTCATATAGCTAGTAACTCCTGGTTTCCTTTTCCTGCACCTCGTGTGTTAGCTTTGTTAACGCTTAGCATTCACATAGCACATATACAAGGACTGTATATAACATAGGATAGCTGGATGACTACAGATTTTCGCCAGTCGAGTAGCGCTCGGTGACGTCACCGCGGACCGATCTCAAAGCGTTCTCCATTACACATACGGAGCGAATATTACATTTTATATTTTTTGTTTTACTTTTCGGATATTTTTCGTTCATTTAATCGATACAAATTGAGAAATTAATGTAGTAAAGTTTTTGAAAGAAAGTACAAACTTTATTCACGAAAATAGAACAAAAACTACATTAGAAAAAAACAATTAAATAAAATTCTTAATGGGTGCTTCCTTCAACATACGTTCTTTGTTATTGAAAAATAAATTGTAATAAAGAAGTTAACTACATTTACATACCTATTACTATGCTTTATAGTAATTTTTGATGCCCAACTCCTTAAAAAGTGGACAATGCTGGTGAAGGAAAATTTAGTTTAGTTCGCAAAAATACATAACATTTTCTGCTAAGATAACAAAAAGTAAAACCAACAGCAATCTCTTCAGTGGTCCAATTCACGCGTTTCTTTTCGTTTAGAAGAATGGCAATTTGATTATCTGTCAAAAGTTTTTTCAATGCATTTAGGGCCTCTTCTTTCTGAGGAGATTTTTTTTCTTACTTTTCATTTTATAATAAACAAGCTGTTTTCTTTGTTAATTCCATCTTCGCTTCATACTTTCCATTTTTTTTGCATAATTCAGAGTAATTTTCGCGGAGCTTCTCATACTGAATGGATATATTATTTTCTGATGCAATTAAAGCGTTGCTGATATGATGTGAGATGAACCTGCTAACGAGGATGGTTCACTTGAAATGGTAAGGTTCAAGTCGACTGAAGTAGCTTCTGGCTCCTTCTCCTCGAAAATCTTAACCATTTCTTCTTTGTGACGTGTCCCCTTTTCCTTTTTTAAATACCTTGCACCTTGCCTCTCGCGATGAATTTTTTGGTACATATGTTGTACAGGTTTGGGGCAGATTTAAACTAGGTACAGCACTTTTTTTATGCAGTTTCCTTACAGGCAATCCTAATAATTCGTTTCTCAGGTCTCTTTCGTAATCATTGCTAGTAAAATGAACGGTACAAATTTGACTGGTATTAGGATTCCATTCATCCGCTCTTTTGCAGCGTCTTATCCATTCTTTTCGTACAGTACTTGATACGAAATCATTTGCTTTAGGAAAGTTGTGGTAAACAGTGTCTTTTCCGGTAAGTTTTGTGGACACACGGCAGTTGTTACAACCAAAAAACAGCGCAACGACGTCCTGGCATGTTTATTGTAAAAAAATTCTTTCATTTACTAGATGCACGAAGAAGTATAAACACAAAAACCATCACTTAACAACGTGTCTCATCGCGTTCACAGTCACACATCGCGATATTCCAACGGCTACGGGTCCGCGGTGATGTCATAAAGTAGTGGGGACGCGGTTCATGCACGACAACGTTGCTGGTATAGGGATCTGGCTATCCTATGTTATATACAGTCCTTGGCACATATAGTGCGGTTTCTTCCTCTTCCTAAGAAAACCTGCATTGATCATCCCCTGCCAGGTCCATGTGTGGCGTTCAGATATCAATTCTAGCAGCGCTGTGGATATATCGGATCTTTCGCCCTTAAAGGCTGCCTTCTGAGGAAACTCGTTTGTTGTTTTCAACATTGTCATCCACACTCCATCTGGAATTGTTCAACGAATACTTGAAAAATAGGTTCAGAAATGTACCGCAACAGCCGACCCATGGAAACGGAATGCAGGTGTGGAAGAGAATACTCCACTGTAAGTTCAAGAAATGAATAACAAGACCTATGTTTATCGAAACAAACAAAAAATCGAGAGTACTTCGATGATGAGAAAAGGTTATCGATGACGTGTTTTGTAAATACCGAAAATTAAAGTGTCTTACAATCTCTACAATTATTCCTCATAGTATACCGACGAATCGCTTAACTTACACACTCAACAATTATTCAGAACTCAAAACATCAGTATCACTCTAAAGTGGGTTATCTTCTGCCATTAGATATGTAAATACGTTCAATTATAATTCTCACCGAGGCATTATCTCAACAAGTATGGAATAAATTGGGAAATTTACAACTGGCAGAATGGCAATGAGACATTGAAATGCCTGAAATACAGGTCAGAGAATACTTATAATATCGAATGACATTCGTAAATATAAGGATTAACGTACGTCGTCCATTCGATACGAAGCGAAAAATTTCGAAATGTAGCGAGTAGTGGAGATACGTCGCCCTTGTTACTGGTTAAGATGATACACCATTATTATGCCAATTACTTTCAATACATGTGCGATATTGAACAATAGTTGGTATCATTACTCGAATTGGGAATAATACTACTTTCAGTAGAATAAGGAAGGCGTTCTAGATTCATACATGATTTGGTAGTGACTGATACAGTGTGTCCCGCATTTCACTATTCTACCTCCATATCAAGTAAAGCAATATGAACGAATTCGATGAATGAAATACATTTGTTTGGTATTAGCGTACTGTTTTCTATATTAGAATAGTAAAAAGTACTCCTCACCGGAACTAGATATCAAATTGGGACAAAATTATCAGTATCACACTGTAGGTTGACGGACTAACATCTATCAGAAAACAACTACTCCCCTGGCTAATACCTCGAAGGCCATTTGATTACATCCAACAGGTGTTCCTGCATATGCCCTTGGCGATACAACTGCCAGAATTAATCTTCAATTATTTGGACAGGACACAGTTGCACATTGGTTTCGGGCTATTGGGCCTCTCGTCTGTGCAAGGCAGTGCCATCATCAACATAAGTCGATGACTTTCCATAATAAAAAATCATATTCGAACAGAGTCTCTTCCCTAGACCTAGGCTGATACAAACAACAAGCAGAATAGCCGTTGATGCACCATCTGCCCGTAGACTAGGTAGGCAGGAATTTCTTCTGTGAAGAATCCTACGCTAACACCTGTTGGATATAATCCAAAATGCCCTTCGTGGTATTAGCCAGGGAAGTGGATGTTTTTCTGACAGATGTTCTGTCAACCTACATTGTAGGTGAGTTGAGGCTGGCCCGAACAAATTGTTCATTTAGAGTTTTTGATTTTAAGGCAGTCTTCAAGCATACCCGTGAATATTTTTGATCTTTTTATTATTGAATGAAATCAATCGATTACAATTATCCCAAAGTATTATTGTCTTTTCGAAACTATATAAAAATATTTCAATTTTCAGAGCATATTGTCCAAAATGATGATTCAAAAGGTTTGACATTTCACTTCCACACAATATCGCATTCCGTAGAGCATTTATTTGAACGTTTCTGAGAAATAAGTGAAATTATCATTTCATCGTCTACCGAATCCAATTCGGGAAACCCAAACATTTTCATTCCATTTTATTGGTATATTCGTTCAAATTGAGAATGCAGACTCGACTGAAAGTGAAAATATATTAATCTTTCCAAAACAAATAAACGAGCAACGCTGTGAAATTTAAATTTGCGTTCATATGATTTCGTATCATAATATTCCACAGAATTCAAGCTGATAACATTATACAGTTCATTCACTTCATAATTATTTCAAGGATTCTTTTCACATTCCTTTTCAACTTTCTTCTGGTAATGTTTCAGTGTTACAAATACATAATATGTGATCATTAATGTTCCAAAGACCTATGAATTTATGCCGAATCAATCAAAATTGCGAAAATCAATCATTCCTCTGGATTCCTAAATGATAGAAAATAGGGTACAAATATGGGTCGGTATCATATGCCAACCTTCTAAACATTAGATTTGACTCAAGTTAGTTGAAAAGAGCCAAAGCGGGAAGGAATATTCAACCTGGGCCAACTCCCTTCCATGGGTCGCGAACACAAATAATATTTCGTTTCTCACCCATAGCCTCTGCTTGTAGGAAATAGTTTTGTTTTTTCGTGTGGGAATGTTGAATATGAAAGCAATTTGACACTGTTCAGGAATGTACCTCACCATTGGCAATTCAAGATTAGATGCCAGCGCCAAAGTGGCTAAAATTTGAACCACTCTCGAGTACATTGTTATCATTGTTGTCTTTGGGTTTTTACGGTTTATCTTTGAATATTTTCATTTTGTTTTAGTTTTCAGTTTTTTCATGCACTATTTTTCATTTCAAGACCCAGGTCGTACAACAGCATCACTTGTTAATACTCATTTTGAAGGAATCTTGTATGTATTAATCACCTTGCAAAATACATTTATTTTGTGGGTTGGAATGATTCACAATAATCACAATTCTTTTCTTTCATTTCTAGGAACACTAAATTTGTCATTCTCTTGGATCACTAGCTAATAACCTACTACTTTTCATATTGGATTTGATGTGAGTCAAAAGTGATGAAAAATGCCTTAATTGATAATATATGTTTCAGATTATTTCTTTGTGAAAAATAATGCCTGGAATATGGTTGAGTATGCTAGAATACATGGATCACGTGAATGGCAAATAGTATTCCTTGCTAAAATGACGAGAACAAACTTTCATGAAGTTAGACACCGGTTTTCCTATTTTCAGGAGATATATCCAGGCCCGCCGTCTGCGTATAGAATCTCTTAATCCTAGACTAGTCTGCACTATAACGTTTCTTTCATTTTCCCGCGGAAAAAGATGAAAACTTATTCCAGTACTACTTTGCCGTTTTGCCCAAGAGTCACATTGAGGTACAGAACAATAATGGTTTGAACTTGAAGCACTCATTTTACATCTGAAAACTAGTACCAGTCAACAGAAACAGAATATCCTGAATATCCACCATATACATGTACAAGATTTTTATTACGTATCATATAATAATAATCACAAAAATATACAAAAACAACGACCAGAATGCACAGAATCATAGGAATTTAAACGTAAACAACGATTTAAATGTACTTATAAATAGTTTCAAAATTTGACACCAGAGGGAGTACTCCTTATGTTGAATTCCCAATAGGCTTCTCGATACATTCGAAAGCCCAGAAATAGCTGAAAGCAGTAGTAGTATAACCAGTGACATCGAGATTCCAATCATCTTGCTATTAAGTCTTAGTTTGGGAAAGTTCATACCGATAACTCAAAAAGAGATCCTCTCTGGAAAAAAAGTAGTTCCTCAGCCTTCACCCGAGGAAGAATTTTCTATATAGTTACCTACACAACTTCAGTTTCCAAATGTACTATCAATTTTGAATATAAAATCATCTTTCGATCAATTGGTCCAGGCCAGTCTCAAATACCTACACAGTAGGTTTCTGGCTGGTACCTGTCAGAAAACAACCACACCCCTGGCTAATACCACGAAGGGCGTTACAAGTACCAACCAGAAACCTTCTAAGTAGGTATTTGAGACTAGCCCAAACGAATTGTTCAAAAACTGATTTGATTTACCGCCAGTCTTTAAGTATGCCCACAGAGTATGTCGCATGACTTTTGAAAATGTTCACTTGTTAAGCAAAACATGCGTAGAGTGATTTCAATGTTAAGGAAGGAACATGACTTGATTCTTTCATTGAGTCGGAATTCCGATGGTTTTCTGTATTCATTGGATAAGTGCTTGGATGGGAATCACAAACGAGGAAAATTATCGGAACACATCATCAGAGACTGTTGACCAAGCAACAACTATTGTCATTTCATCATGCCTATATTGTGATTGTGAAACGATACATCAAACTCAGATATATTTATTATGCGAGAATCAACTGAAAAAGTTACCATACTTTCTGATGCCGCCGCTAATTTCAATTCACATTCATGAAATCAGCAATAGTCACATTCCTTCTGGTGAATATCTACGAAATCTCAATGAAAGTGTCTGTCGTTTATATTTATTGCCAATCAAGCTCAAGTTTATCCCACTATTTTCACTAACCTTGGATAATTATAACAATCATAATAAACATAACTTTTTTGGAAAGATGTTTTGAGGAAACGATTTTCGGTCAATGCAAAAATAATATAAAACTTATATAAAAGTAACATCAAATATTTTGCTGTTACTCTGTGTTGATATGTGTATATCATTTGAAGACGTTTGAGTCCTTCACAAAAAGGAAGAAAGGGTATATTTGAGACAGCTACACCCTTTATGGCCCGACGGGCGCTGTATCACATAGAAGTCTTTTTTTTTCAATTTGTGTACCAATCAAAAATACCTCTTTTAGGATATTTATACAGAAAAGAAAGTATTTAGCCAAAAAATGAATTCATCAGGATAATATTTCATTCTCAAATTCAGACAGGCTTGTGTCGCTCAGAGGAAAATATCCCTCATCAAAGTGCACATAGATTAAAAAAAAATCTCACTCTATACACCAAACAATATCGAAGTCGATTTCAAGCTGATAATCTGCTACGAATAAATTGACATTTCACCTAGCCCTGAAACATTCGGAGAAATTGTCCGTCAGAAGTGATACAAGAAAATCCATGTCGAACTCAAAGTCACTGATGGGCCAAAAGCTTGAAGACCGTATACAAGGTGGGCCGAATAACCCCATCTCAAACGAGATGAAGATTTTAATGAAAGAAGTACTACCATAGGACAACTACATCCTTCATTGCATTCTGTTGCAGAAATGCAACATACCGTTCAAATATTCGGAACAAAAGGGTGTCACGAAATATTTGACAGAAAACAATATGCTTCCTACATAATATCAATCAAATATGCTTTATTGTCTAAGGAATCCTTATTGACAAAGCTACTGCAACCTTATAAAGTCTAAGTGTTAAAATATAATATTAAAATTATGAAATACAATGAACCATCACTATATAGTTAAAAACATGTACATAGACGAATACACAAAAATGAGACGAATATTTAAACCATTGTAGATAATCACTAAATGAATAAACAATCACAGATAAGTGGGCATCGAAAATACTAAGTTAAATTGCATCATTGTAATATTCCCTTAAGTCATAATAGGCTTTTTGCAGAAGTACTCCTTCAACTGATTTTCTGAATTCTTTAAAATTTGTTATTGAAGGTGGTTGTATATTTTCTTGCTCTCATATATCAGAGAAGATTTGGTAATTTCTGATTTTGGGATTGGCAAGGGTATATTCCTACTTCCTCTTGTATCGTAACGTCTGTCATTATTTGCTGCTGAGTTATAATATTTTTTGTGTATTAGGCACACGGTTTCTAAAAGGAACAAACAAGGTATAGTTAGGATTTTTTGACTGATGAATAGCGGTTTGCAATGGTCTTGAGGTTCCGCGTTACATATGTATCTGAGAGCCCTTTTTTGCAGAATGAATACTGATTTCAATAATTGCTGACTACATAAGCCCCAAAAGGCAATTCCATATCTCAAGTGCGACTCGATCAAGGAAAAATACACAGTTCTGGCAGAGGATTGATTGAGTTCATTAGAAACAACTCGAACAGCATAGCAGCCAGATGCTATTTTTTGCACAAATTTGTTATATGCTCATCGAATTTTAATTTTTCATCTATAAATATTCCCAAAAACTTGGTGTGAGTTTTGTTAACTATAGCGTGATTGCCTGTGAGTAGGTCGTCGAAATTGAACTTGAATCAAACTATGTTTGTTTTGATAATAATGAATTTGAATCGCACCACTGTTTAATCTTATAGAGATCCAGAGTTATGATGTCTCTGAGATTATCTCCATTCGTCCCACGCCAAAGGATAGTGGTGTCATCTGCATAAGGGACTACGCGTTCAAGTAATTCTGTCGAAGCTTCCGTTAATGCTTAACTTCGAATGTCCTCTCTTAATGTCTGAATTCCTAATGGGCTTGTCCGAAAACAGGTCCCCAGGTGCATGTAATTGCCGAATTGCAGCTTTATTCCCGCGCCGGCCGCGAATAAACATGTCCGTCGACGGACAGGTTCCTCCGAGTGTTACCGTACTCGATATTAATAACTTATGGCGGATAATGTTACACATAAAGAATAATCACAGTCATGCGGAATGATATAATGGTAGTCATAAAGCATTTGGGTAAATAGGTAAAATTGCAAAATGGGGGTTTCGATGTACTTGTTTATGATCGCCTTGACCACACGTCATGTACGCGACCATCGCCGATATACAAAATATGGTCGAAAGAGGTCGGTTGAAGTCTGACAACTACTTTTCCGTTCGTGAACAAGGCGAAAAACAAATTAATGACAAAGGCACGTTTGGTGAATTCATTTTTGTTGGTGAGAATCATGTTGTTGTTAGATAGACCTTTGAGAGATAATAAAACCGAATTCTGTATAAACGCCCCAACACCCGTTTTTGTATCAGGCACTGCTGACATCGTTCCATATCACACATTCCTAGGCGTATCAGTTATCTTACTCATCACCAAATTTCTCATACTGGGTTCAAGTATCTTCCAATCAATTTGTTATCAGCTCTAGTTCTTGAATTTCAGATATTCACACGTGCAAAACATCAAATTAGTTATTGAATTTGTAAAAAGTCTTCTTCAAAGCTCTTCTCTTATGTGTCGACTTAAGGAAATTATATGAAGGACCAACTAGTCAGACATCATATTATTCGTATTCCAGGAGCTCTTATAACGTTCTTCTTTTGGTTCTTCTCAAAAGCATGAATCGTGATGCTTATTTATATACGCCCATATCTCATATATTTTTGCGAGAACATATACAGCAAACCATGGAGGAAGTGAAGTTTCATGCTCATTGCACTCAACATTTGTTAATTCAAGAAGGAAGTCTTCTACAAGTTCATTCTCCTTCTTCTTTTCGATTTTCAAGGAAGTTCTGTATCATAGACGCAGAACCTGTCCAAGCCATTACTAAACCCAGTAGAAATATTTCAGATAGACTACACAAACTGTTGCATGCTCCCCAATTCTGAGGATACAGCGGAGGTATAATTCTTCCACCAGTTACCAGTGAACTGAGGATTATCTTTCGCTTCCCAGGCGTAATCCTTTCTTCAACTTCATGCCCCAATAAAGATCAGGGCTTATGATTTGGATTATTTAAACAATGTTTCTTAGAACTACCATATCACACAGTGAAATACATATCAACGATATCAACGAGTAAAATGAGTATCAAATGAAAATAAGCATGAATTTTCAAATATAGATTTGAAAAACACGTCTCAGGTGAATTAAAATTTTGTTCACTTCCAAAATATCACGAAGAATGATCATGACTGCTGGTGTACGAATCCAGGAAAAGAGACTTGACCCGAATGTGTTGAAGCAAGGAATATTTGCAATGAGATAATCAAACTTCCAATCAAGACTCGTAGAACGCATACATAAAAAAGTTGGACACTGGCCAATATCCTTGTAAACATTTACCTACATTCCTACCTTGAACACATTGGAAAAACACCTTCCAAATATAACCCTCCTCAATGAGAGTGTGGGACAAATTCTAGCAAACTATAAATATCAAGGAAGAAACTGGATTTGATGGAATTTGAGTAGTCCTTTTTTAACTTTGTGAACCGCATCTGTCAAGATGTAAACCAATAACTTTCATGGTAATATCGAGATTGGTTACTTTCTGTTGTTTGTCTGCCCATCAGTCTTCTTCGTTTGACGATATATTTATTTGCGTTGTAGTAGTTGAAAGGTTTTTGAATCGTGAATTTGGATGCAGTATAGCAACCTTTTGCCATCTATTGAGTGGAGACGTTCATAGATATATTATCATTAATTTGGCTCTATAAGCATACACTGTCAATTTCTCTGGTCGATACTGAACAAGGATACACCCGATTTGATGATGATATCTCTTTCACTTATATTTGATAATGTGCTGATTAGGTAAGGATCGTATTCAATCAACACTTACTTTTTTTATCTATATTGTACCGATTGTACATAAGTAACTATCATGTGAACGAACTGAACTGGGAACATTATTATCAATAATGAACTGATAAAATAACGCGTAATTCAAAAAAATAACAACGCAATAAAACTCACATCCTTATTCGGAATCAAAAACGCGTTATCTCAGTGTACTCCATATCCCAAAGTGTATGTTGAAGAGGCGCTAAAAATAAACCAGGCTATCTTTTATTGGGTTCAATGTGGTCCATTAATGTATAATTGGCGATGTCTGACTTCGTTAACAATAGGATTTGTTGGAGGACGGCTTTCCGTGAGGAGTGTCGAAACCTACAAGTTTTAATGGTTGAAGGTTGTGGTTTTCTACCTCTGCACACAAAAAGCTACGCCTGACTTGATTAAATTGATATTTCATCAGTGAGGGATAAGGTGATTTCATGCACACTAACTCCCACTTAAACTCTCACATTTACTTCAACTTTGTAATTTCCACTGAAAAAATACTGATTTTCAATGCTGCACTTCGATTGAATAATTGGGGATGTCCTAAAATCAGCCACTTTTATTGGCGAGTCTTAAAGTTCTAGCTGTACTATCATCGGCCCATCATTTGCACATGCGCAGAAGCAAAATATAGTTGCACTTCGGAGTGTTCAATTTTCCAAAGTTCAAAAGAAATTGAAAATGATGGTGCATGAAATGGTACACTGAAAATGAGAGGTGAATTTGTAAGTGAAAATTACTGTTGCATAAATCCAATTTCATTTAATACCACGTAGATCCTTGAGCGTCACGGATATTACAGTAACCAAGTAGGAGGAAGTTCCTTTGATGATTTTACTATTGAGATTGCCAAAGCAATTGAAATTCTCAAGGTCATTAATGACATTCGAAACATGAGGTAGAGACTAATTCAAGAAAGAATGTTCCAACAGAAGGCTTCAACTAGACTAAGGCCCAGTTCTTCAATCTACTGTTAATAAACTCGACCAAGCTGTTGAGGACCTTGGTAGTTGATAGCTGAGTTTTTAATTCTGAAAACCGCCCCCTTATCAGCAATATCATTCCCAATATATTTTTTTTATCGAAGCTCCACAGGCTTCAATATGTGACATTCAAAGAAATAATGATTATCGACCTAACATCAATAAAGAACCTAGTATAAATATAAATCCATACACGATGTTTTTACAACCTTTTTGTGAATCTGAATCAATCAATTTGATTAATAGTGAACTTAGGAACAAAAAATCGTCTGGAACTGATGAGATACCAGTGTTTTTATTAAAGAGAGTTTTACATATTATTATAAAACCGATAACATTTTTGGTCAATCTTTCTTTTTCAAAGAGCAGTTTCCCTACATGCCTGAAAATGGGTAAGGTGACTCCCTTGCGTAAAAACAAAAAATTATCAACTATTGAAAATTTCAGACCAATTACCGTCCCACAGAGCTTCTCGAAGATTTTCGAGTATACATTTCTGGAGCGCTTAAATGACTTTCTTGAACCGCACAATATTTTGATACCCATGCAGCATGGTTTTTGCCTTGGAAAATCGACTCAAACTGCCTTACTTGACTTTTATGAAAACTTGATGCAATTCATTAAAGGAGGCGAGTGCCCTGCTGCCATATTGTGCGATTTGAGCAGAGCTTTTGACTGCGTGAAGCACTTAAAACTGGTGGATATACTTGAATCTTATGGTCTGAGGGGAAATGCACATGCCTGGATTTCCTCATTTCTTAGCAACAGAAACCAATGTGTCTCACTGAAATTCATTCATGATGATGTGGTTTCCTTTTCAACATCAAAAACGAAACTGGTCCGGACGGGTGTACCTCAGGGATCTATCTCAGGACCAGTTTTATTTCTCTTATACATCAACAACATTGATAGAGAAATAGAATACTCATTATTTACCGCATATGCAGATGATATTGGTATATTGATCTCGGATAAGCAAACTGACATTTTTAAACACAAATGTACGGATATCCTGGAATTAACGTCTGAATACTTCGACAGACAAAATCCATTTTTGAATGCCAAAAAATCTCAGGTAATTCGTTTTCATAACTATCGAAATGAAACCGACGCACTCCAATTTAATCTCAATAATACCACCTTAAGGTAAGCGTCCATAGGTACGCATCGTACGTATCGTACGAAACGGATTTTAGAATTATTAGTATAGTAAGTTATACATATGCGTCCACTGACCGGCAGCGGACGGATCGCACGTATTGGTCCGTCGGTAATGCCGATGAAATTGATCGAAGGGGCAACTTTTCCGACTGGTGCGGATGACGTCATGCGGATTGCCGATAAGTGGACGCATGTCACAATAGGTCGTCACTGGTCGCCTCACAGATCATTTGAATTTTGTTACATTTCGACACTAAGTACACACACGTGCTTTGATTATATTTGTTATTACGCATATCATGGAGAAAATCAGTGAATAGTGTATGATATTCTCCAAATTGTGATCTTTTTTTGAATATGTCATGTATCCCCAATCTATGTCTTCTCTTATTTCCCCTCCTTTCTTCTTCATCTAATAACAAAGCAATAATGACAAGTTCGTCATCACTTTCCATAATCGGAAACATTACACACTGTAATGTTTCCGATCGTCCACTCACTACGAAAATGCGAATGTTACTTAAAAGCCGACCGTCGCATCGGCAATCCGATCGCTACGGATACAGTGGACGCACTACCACAAATCGATCCGTTTTATACGATCCGTACGATACGTACGATGCGTACCTATGGACGCGTACCTTTACACAGCACTCATAATGCGGTAAAATTTTTGGGCGTACGAATAGATGAATTTTTGAATTGGATTCCGCACTGTAACCAGCTGCTCAGGTTGAGTCTAGGCTGCGTTAATGAGTTTGCTTGTGGGGCAATTCAACAATGAGTAAAAACGTTTTTATTCAACGAAAAGCTATTTTGAGATGTATTTTCAATACTTCCAGACGGAGTTCATACAGAACTCTTTTTATAAATAATGAAATTCTCACTCTCACCATTCTAATCATATATGAATTATCAGTCTTCGTATTCATTAATAAAGCCGACTTTATTCTGGACACTCATATTCATGATGAGAACACACGTCAGAAAGGAATGATACATATTAAGGCTGCCAAATATAGAACAACTCAAAACGCTCCCAATTGCATTGGACCTAAAATCTTCAATCATCTTCCAGATATCATCAAGAGAGCAGAAAATATAACGTTGTTAAGAAAAGTTTGAAGTCGTTTTTATTGATTAATTGTTTTTATACACTCGATGAGTTTTTATATAATTAACTGTGATTTATTGTGCTTGTCTGATACTGTCCAGATTTATATCTCCTTGTTTGTTCTTTAGGACTAGCTGTAAGTTATGTATACGTGATGACTATTCCTATACAAAATGAAAATTTTGTCATTCTAAGGAAAATAAAGGATTTGATTTGGATATACATTTCAAAAACTTCCTCAGATCGTTGATACCTGCCTATCTGAATAGCGGACAATTAATAAGATCAAAATTCTGAAGAGAACGTCTATAGTTTCTGTCGTGTAGTCCTAGAATGATTGTCAATAGTAATAACAAAAAGGACATAGATAATTGTTCGAAAAAATGTATAACAGATTTCGATAGCTTGTTGACTGGAAACAGACCGGCGCCCGCCGTAGGCGGAGGTCTGTTTCCTATGAGCAACAAGCTTGAGAATGTTGTTATAAACTTTCTGAACATGTATCAATGTTCGAGGATTATTCGGATAAATTTTTTTTAGTAATTTTCGATAACAATTAAGAGAAAAAACAATTCATCCTGGTAGGTTCCACATGGTTCATCCTGGTAAGTTCCACATGGTTTTGACCGTAAACTCTCTACCATCTTTTGTTCTCATGTTCACAGCGCAATCCTTCAAAGATGACGCCAATTCTTCCGCCTCCCGATTTCTATGTAAATGATACTTTCTATCATTGCAAAAGTTCATAAACGCTTTCCATAAAAGTTCCTGACTTTGAACTGTAATTTTTGGTATATTTGATAATCTGATTTCATTGATATTCCAAATAGTATTCACAATCAAATGGTGATATTTTGAAATATCAAATATTTGAAAAGTCGAAATCGAAATAAATTGTATGTTTTTACGGCAATAACATAATAAAGTGAAAAGAGCCCATAGGACCTTTTCGGTTATAAATGCACGAGTGCATAAAAATTACCGATAATTTTGCAAGAAAGCGTGATATCTGAAAATTGCAAGTTTATTTTCATATTTTGGCGAATGTGCCCGAGTCCGAAGGACGAGGGCTCTTTTACGAAATATGAAAATAACCGAATGCAATTTGTATAAGATATCACGCTTGAATGCAAAATTATCTGGTCATTTTTATGCACGAATGTAATTCACTAGAATATTTAACGAATAAAGAAATTCTTAAGGAAATGTTATTTTTTGTTCATTTATACTTTCCTCTATAGATGTATATGGAGCACTCACGCAAAACGCAAAACGCGAAATGTTTTTCTATTTTTGAAGTCTATCTGACATTTATTCGTGTTGTTTACTGACTAGCGATACGGTTTCAAATGTGTTGTTATGGTGACTTGATACAATGCAATTACCGCTGTAAGTTTTCGATAACTGCATTGCTCTTATGGGACATTTTATATATGAGGGAAATATTGAGTATAACGCTGTTCTGATTGGTTGTTTCCTATCAAATGCCTTCAAATCAATTGATTTAATTGAATTTCCACTCGAGCAAAATATTTTCTTGGTAATGCCACGCAGGCTACTTCTGGAGCAAGAATGAAGAAAGCTTGAAATCTCTTTCCAGTTGCACGACGATTACGTTAGTAATTGTCAGGTTAAATGCGCGTGTAAACATACACCAAACCTCATTACCGCTGGAAATTTATTAATCCGTTAACGACTGATATCCGGAGATTAGGAATCGTGACCGTCCCGTTGGCTATTTGTCTGCATGATGGGCGTGTCGACATCGAGTGCGAAATAAGATATTTGCATACGATCATTACGGCTGGGGATAATCTCGAACGATTGGACCCTAATCACTGCTAGAAATTATATGAGCAGTAATATTTTTTTGACATTATGCTGAACTGATGTTATTATACATCACGGTATAGTATGTTTCACTCTAATGCAATAAACTGCCTGGTTTAATGCCGGGTTTCACTACTAAAGCCAATACCATATATATAGTAGTTTTCACAATAAATGGTATTGACTGAAGGATTATAATAAAACCAATTAGACCCTTGAGTTATAAAATCCGAGATGCACATCATAAATGTAAAAGGACCGGATTCAGGTAATTTTGTTTCTCAGAGAGGGATTGTAGAGGATTACAGCTTACACTTCTTGTTCATTTAAGTCTTTGTATTTCATTGGGAGTGTTCACTTGTGTTACGGCGTGCAATAATTTTATGACATTTATTTGTTATTACAGACATCAATAGCAAAAATTTTATACCCCAACGTACAGAATAGGCAGTATGTGGCGTCCGTGGATAAAAAGTGATAGTGCTTCTTCCAGTGCTTCGTTAAAGAAGAATCACTTATCTTGTGACGCGAAAATCATTATAAAACATGTGTATAGTTCCTTACTTCAGCAAGGATAACCAGTTATTTGACGAAGGTGTCTCTTACTTCAGTTAGACGAATTGTTGAAAATTCCATGGAATCAAGAAAAAAGCGACAAGTAATAATGGAATCCACACGTTTAATAAACTGGCGTTCTGAATATATAACGTCAATAAGAAAATACCGGTCTGAAAATCGGCCAATACTCTACCTCGACGAGACGTGGTTTGAGACGCATGACACCCCTTCCAAAGGATGGTCTGATTCCTCTGATAAGTGTGAAACAAGAGCACCATCAAATTAAGGAAAGAGAATCACAATATTACACGCAGGATCAGAAAATGGTTGGATCCCAAACGCTATGTGGCTTTCTGCCAAAAATATTAAGGACTCTTGTGTTGATTATCACGAAGATACGACAGCAGAGCTTTTTGAAGATTGGTTTAAAAATTGTCTGTTACCCAACATTCCGCCAAACAGCATTATAGTAATGGACAACGCAAGCTATCATAGTCGACTATTGCAAAAAATTCCTGGCTCAAAAAATACGAAATTGGAGATTCAAAACTTCATGGCTGCAAATGACATATATTTTGAGGAAAATTATACAAAAGAACTTTTACAAGTGCTGCAGTCATTTTCTTTAAAAAAAACGTATGTTTGTGATACAATTGCAGAAGAATTGGGACAAGCAGTGTTATGACTACCTCCCTACTACTGCGTGTTCAATCCCATAGAGCTCATGTGGCACCAACTTAAATCGAGCGTGCGTGGAAAAAATACTTCTCCGACTTTAAGTGGTAGTGTGGTAGAATTGATTAGGAACTGTATGAATGACATTCCTACCGAGAGTTGGAAAAGTTCTGTTAGTCATGTTATAAATGTTGAAAACTCGTACCTTTCTGTAGAATCAATTGCGCCAATTATAATTAATTTAGATGAGGATAGCGATAGCGACACTGAACTAAATATAGAATAGAATTGTAACATTTAAATAAATTACTTGTATATCTCCTACATTATGCAAAATTCAAATTTCTTAAGTCCGACCCTGTAGCACATTTGCATCTTTTACCAGATGATTTTCTACACAATGGGATTAAATCGGGTAGTTTATTGCAGTCAATAAGCCAATACCATTTACTGTGAAAAATAATATACCGTGAAGCCTACTATACAGTTTGATCGATGATATCTTCAAGTATTCGGGTTCTCAACTGAAGCTTGAAAAAGTAACTGGAGTAAGTCAATTGCCAAGTCTGACAGCTTATAGCGCTCAAAGCCGCTGCAAAAAAATCTGACAGTTTTCCATGGGGAAATGTCAGATTTTGTGTAGCGGCTTTAAGCGCTGTAAGCTGTTAGACGCGGCCAATGCGTGCCGTAGAGCTTGTCTAATCACGTCATTCCTTTTCAATTCCTATGAAATATTGGACACATCTTGTGTTCATTACATTTAATGTCTTTAATTTGGTCTCGGTAGTGTAGTGGTTAGCATATCTGCCTGTCAAGCGGAAGGCCGGGGTTCGAATCCTCGCCGGGGCACCGTGCTGGGTAATCGCATGTTAAAAGGTAAGGCCTCGTTGATCCATTGCTCGCACAAGTTTCGACTTCTGAGTGTTGACCTTCGTCAGCTGGTTAACGAAAACGAACAATTTCAGAACAACAACAATGTGTTCTTTGGTGGTATTCGGACTTCCATTGACTATATAATTACCAATTAAAACCAGCTGCAAAAAAATATAAGACATGAGGCAATCACATCTTTGGAAAAATATGAAATTAATTTTTCGGTCAAAGAATGAAAAATTTAAATTTTGATTGATCAAAAAAATAATATTGAGAAAAAAGTTGAATATGAAATCGAAAAAATTTAATGAATTAATTGATATGAATTATTATGAACATTTTATGTTGAAACCAAGTTTTATGTTGAGTGTACTCACGACGTTTCAATCGCTGTTAGCCGCAATCGTCTTCGAGTGATGACTGACAACATTTTGAGGTATGGTCGATTATAAAGAACTAAATTCCCTATGGTGAGGGAAGGATGCACACTGATCGGTTTCAGCGGATAACGGATGTAGAGGCGTAAGGTTCTCGTTCATTGGGTCGAAGTTGATACTTTGATGAGTGGTTCCAACATATTCCGGATTTATACACAGATTTATATTTTTCTCTCCTTCTCACATTCTCACTTCCAATAGTCTTCTGGTATCTCCTACGAAGGATTTGCATGCACTCGCATGGTATCCGGTAAACGCAGTTGTTAGTGTCGCTATTCAGTGGTCGAGTTATTGTGAACTGGCTGTGTATTGTGCATGAATGTGGGTAAACCACTTATCCAAAGGGTGGATCAATTTCAGATCGAAGTACGAGAATCTTAAGCCAAATCGATCAGCGCGCCTCAGTAGTAGCCCGCCCTTTCTCCACCACAGAAAATTTGGGTTTTATAATCGACCATACCCCACGATGTTGTCAGTCATATGAGTCATCACCCGAATACGATTGTGGATATACCAGCGATAGAAACGTCGTGAGCACACCTAAATTGAGACTCAGTTTCAACATTTGTTCACATCAAGTCATATTTCTTAATATACATTTTTTGATTTTATAATATCCAATATTTCATTTTTTGTTGCGATATGATTGTTCTGATCAATCAATCCTTTGATTTATTATCCATTCGAAATTTTTTGTTTGCATTTGATTGCCTTATTTGTTTTTTCCATGCAGCAGGTATCAATAAGAGTTTATTATATAGAATATAGACGATGGAAGTTGGAACCGATACCCCTCAGCAGGGAACATTGTCAACCATATGCAAGCAAACCACAGTGTTCTTGTTGATCGTAGTGATTTGTAAAAGTATAAATATTAGGATCAACACCTTCAAAGAAGCACTGAAGACTCATCTAATAGATTGAATTCAAATTCGACTTCGATCTTTCAATCAGGAATGTATGAGTATTTTCACGTGATTCATTGTTCAAGTGAAATAAACCATTGAAATATTAATGTTCACTTGACAGCTGGACTGTAATAATATTTCCGTCATGACTCAGGTTGAGTTAAAAAAAAACTCAAAAACAACCTTGGCTTTTCACCGTTACCGAATGCGTTTTATTCTACTGTTCAGAAACTCAGCTGTCAGCTAAGTCCTCAACAGCCAATCGAAGTGCTTGGCCAACATATCCGATTGACTCTTGAGGACTTAGCTGACAACAACGAACAATATAATGAAAAACCCTCAGATAACTTAATTTTTTACTGTAGATGGAAAAATGACTGCGCAAATGACAATGATTAGTCACTTCAACAATATTATTTTCAAGAGGAAATAAATACTTTTTCGGCGGTTATCAACTTTGAGAATTTCAATAATTTGGTACTGAAACAATACGACAACCTAACACAATACAATCAATATACAATTGAATTCAGGAGTCAATTCATTCTAATCTAGAACGACACGATATTAAATTTCTTAATGAATAGGTACCACCCCGTACAAGAATGAACATTACTGTATTCGATTTAATCGCAGTTCACATGCAGCTCGGAAAGGTAATCTGAAATCCTCAATAAGGCGAACCGCCTTGGGAATTTCAATTATTTTTAAATCGCAGTCTCGCAATCTAATTTAAAATCTCAACGCAGATCATGTTATGGCTATAATAATAATTAATCTCACTTTTCTTGCCGGCCTGTTAAGTTTATATCACTTAACTTCAACTGTTCTAGGAATATTTAAACAATTACAGCCAACTATTTTCAACTGGTCGTGAGCATTTAACGAATATTAATCATCGCACTCGTGATTCCATTTCGAAACGTTCGTTATCTTGATTATCTTCAATGATATGTGAATAAATATTCCATGTTCAATTGATCGCGTTCTATTCGGGGAAACTTCCAGAAGAAACACCATGTTTTGATTACTATCATCAATCAGCATAATGATAACGCCTATCGTTATGAAAGATTCAGAAAATGTTCACTGAAATGATTACATTTGCAATGATATCAACCTGGAGATTGCGAAAAAAGGTATTATTTTTCTTGATTGTTTGGTGTAGAACTGGGATGTTCTTTGACAGACAAAAACGTTCAATATTCACCGTGGAAAATTGCCTATCATTATGGAAGATTCAGAAAAGTGTTTAATGAAATGATTACATTTGGAATGATATCAAACTAGAGAGTGCGAAAAATGGTATATATTGAAAGTAGACAAAAACTTTCAATATTTACCGTGGAAAATTATTCTAGTTCCACCTCGAGTTCTAGGTACTTTATTCAGTTTCGTATATTTTGATTTTCTCGTCTCATGTAAAAGCAAAAGCAATTATTATTTACACCGAAACTAATGAATAAGTTAAACGACATTGAAGGGATAGTCAATAAAAAATTTCTGCTCAAGAATGACAGCAAAGGTTAGGGTTCTTCATTGTAGCATATTGACCACCTGATCTTTGGCGTTTTTCATTTTTCCCACAAATCCATGTCTGATTTCTATGAGAAATGAAGATTGACAAAATGGTTAAGGCTTTCACGGCCGAGGTTACTAGTATAACTACTTTTCTTCGGGCTTGAAGGCCGTCGTTCTTTGGAATTTCTTCCTAACGTTTCGCTAGCGCGAGTGGCCAGCTTCTTCAGAGGCTTACTCATTTCCGAGTCATCGGAACGACGGCCTTCAAGCCCGAAGAAAAGTAGTTATACTAAATGAAGATTTTTTATTATTATTCCTATACTACCGTCTGTAGCAAACATGTAGTGGTAAGAGATGCTAGTGTTATGTCGCAACAAAAAATGACCAGAAATATTTGTAGGACACTTCAAAGCGCGTAGTTGTGATGAATCCAATGAGTGTTTCACTTCCGTAAAATGTGTGCACCAAATCAGGATTTCTAGTTGATTTCAGGATTTCTCCGAAGATTTCAAGTGGGATTTCTGGATTTCAACATGGATTTAGGGTTGAATGGAAGAGCAGACTCTTACATTTTCATAATGTGCTGAGACTGAATTCCGCCCTTTTGTATCTTTTGATATAAATAAAGGCAAATTATCATTATTATTATTATTATTTCATCAATATTTCCAGTGAATTTTGTACACCGGTTTTCCGAAGTGAACACCTCTCGGATGAACCCAGAATGGGAGTTCTGGAGATATGAATGAGAGAAGTGTTACATCTGAGGGATGTGTAATATAAAACAATCTGCAGTTACTGCTACGGGAGTCTAGTAGTAGATGGTAGCACCCACACTCAAAGTCGTATAATAATGAAATGATGGAATTGTTGGAAATCATAATGTCTTCACGATGCTGGATCCTGAATAACATGAAGAACCCATTGCCGTACAAAATTATAATACCATACGCCATTACAATTATATTTAGAAATGAAAATCCTGGATTCTGGTACCATGTACGGCACAGGTTTCTTCGTGATTAGTTTTTGAGGATCTATTATCTTGAAAGAAAAGTCGTATAAAAAGATTTGACCGTAACATCCTATTTTTGGGAAGGAAAGTCACTTCTTCCATGTACTTAATCAATTTTATCGCCCAACGATGCATGGTGCTAATATAATATTAGTTTGTACAAGAGTGGAGGCGAGTGCTCCAACGTCCCAGGGCGATGTGGCCAATATCCATTCGAGTTATACAGTTTATTTTTTCTCCGACCACGTAAATACTTCAGAACTTTATCTCAAGTATCATATTGATAATCAGGAGAGAACTAAAAGGGAAGGAATTTTTTTTAAATTTTTGATGATGACATCCTCCGAAAAAGTTATAATATTTCAATGATTGAGAAAAAAGACTAAAAAAAACTATTTCGGTGAAACTCGAACCAATACTATGAAATGGCCCGTCTCAGGAGGCGTATGCTTCAACCAACGAGGCTATTTGGATTCAAGTAATCATTGGTGGAGTGCCGTTAAAAGACTCATCATCAGAATCACTCATTTTTGTGAATCAATCTGTTACAGAAAACACTAATACACTGATATTTAAAATCATTGATTGTTGAAAAATACTCGGAAAAATATATGATTTGATTAGAATTGTGACGTTTCTGAAACCAAAAAATGGTGATTGGTGGAATTCATATCCTACCTTGTGTTAATATGAAATCATAACGATTCAGCTGACTGGAATCGCCTACTTATCTATTTAGTAAACTATAAAGAAATCACCATATTTACGGGAGGGAGTAGAAAAATTATTGTTCCATATAGCAGCATCGTCTTGAAAATGATTCATACAGGGTCATTTGACCACCATAATGGGCTTGTAGTCTATTGGGTCGTCCAAATGTTCCGTAAAAGCCCACATACCTCCGGTGCTATTCCGGTTCAATTACCATGTACCATCAACGCAGACAATGTTGCTGGACGCTCTTCCCCGGAATCGGCCGAAAACAACTGCTTGATTGATACCTTTATAATCGCCGATGCCTGACGTACCATTTTTACGTGCTCCTTCGTCTCAAGGGAAATAGCCCGGGGTACTCATCCGCCACTCCCTCCGACAACAATTCAAAATAACCTTTTCGACTCGGGGCCACGGTACCGAAAAACTCCGCGTTGAGCCCGATCGAATTTGAATAATGCCAACGCCGCGAAAAAGCCAATTGATTTCGAAACACTGTAATTTCCAGTATTTGCGTGCACTCCCGTGCAGAATTTGACGTGCACGCGGTATGTTAATTCGACGGGACGTGTTGCCCCCCCCGAAAGAAATTTATGGAAATGAAAAGAGGTTCAGAAGTGTTGTGGATTTACTCGAGGGCTTTTATAAATTGCGGTAATTTATATCCGAACGACACGAAACATTCTTCTGCAAGTATTCGCAGAAGATTTTCAGAGAACAGTTTGGATATGTGGAATTGAGTTTGTGAACAAATCATTTGTGGTAAAATGTGATTTCAGACAGCTTGCTATGAGGTTGGTCTGGAAGTGTGGATCGGGTTCAATTGAAGGACAACAATCACAATCCATTCTACTGAAGCTGAATCGACCGTAGCTTTATAAACTAATGATATAGTGGAACGATGTATTCCGAAGGGTACTTATTTTAAGCTGATGGGAATAAGGGTATTGAATGAATTTGCCGGTAAACATGAAAATTCATTATAAATAAATTCACAAGATCTGTGAAGGAATATCGATGAGTGAAGACTTTTACGATACGGATGAATACTTCTCTGCAAGTTTCAATGCTGTCATAGTGTTTTTACTCATAGGGTAAAAATATAGCATATATGCATTTATACTTGCCGAAACATAGTGAAGTAGTACATCTCGCCCTTGTAAATTCATCGGATTAGAGCAGTTCAGTATGAATCATCTTCGAGACGATGCTGCTATATGGAACAATAATTTTTTTACTCCCACCCGTAAATATGGTGATTTCTTTATAGTTTACTGAACAGATAAGTAGGCGATTCCAGTCAGCTGAATCGTTATGATTTCATATTAACACAAGATAGGATATCAATTCCACCAATCACCAATACTTGGTTACCAGAGACGTTTCAGAAAAGTCACAATTCTAATCATATTATATATTTTTCGAGAACATTTTCAACAATTAATGATTTCAATTATCAGTGTATCAGTGTTTTCTGTAACAGATTGAATCACAAAAATGAGTGATTCTAATGATGAGTTTATTAACGGCACTTCACCAATAAATTAACTGAAATTGAACAGTCCAAAGCCTCGTTGGTTGAAGCATACGCTTTCTGAGACGGGCCATTTCATAGTATTGGTTCGAGTTTCACCGAAACCGATTTTTTTTAGTCCTTTTTCTCAATCATTGGAATATTATAACTTTTCCGGAGGATGTCATCATCAAAAATTTAATGAAGTTTCTTTCCTTTCAGTTCTTTCCTGATGTTGATTATCAATATGATACTTGAAATAAAGTTCTGAACTATTTACCTGGTCGGAGAAAAAATTAACCGTATAACTCGAATGGATATTGGCCACATCGCCCTGGGACGTTGGAGCACTCGCCTCCACTCTTGTACAAACTAATATTATATTAGAACCATGCATCGTTGAGAGATAAAATTGATTAAATACATGGAAGAACTGACTTTTCTTCCCAAAAACGGGATGTTATGGTCGAATCTTTTCATACGGCTTTTTTCTCAAGATAATAGATCCTCAAAAACAAATCACGAAGAAACATGTGCCGTACATGGTACCAGAAGCCAGGATTTTCATTTCTAAATATAATTGTAATGGCGTACGGTATTATAATTTTTGTACGGCAATGTGTTCTTCATGTTTCATGTTATTCAGGATCCAGCATCGTGAAGACATTATGATTTCCAACAATTCCATCATTTCATTATTATACGACTTTGAGTGTGGGAGCTACCATCTACTACTAGTCTCCCGTAGCAGTAACTGCAGATTGTTTTATATTACACATCCCTCAGATGTAACACTTCTCTCATTCATATCTCCAGAACTCCCATTCTGTATTTATCCGAGAGGTGTTCACTTCGGAAAACCGGTGTACAAAATTCACTAGAAATATTGATGAAATCCATGTTGAAATCCATGATAAATAAATACATGAAAGAAACTAAATTTCCTTCCCAAAAATGGGATGTTATGGTCGAATCTTATAAGGCTTTTTTATGAAGATAATAGATCCTCAAAAACTAATCATGATGATTTTACAATGGCGAGATGACCTACTTCACTGTTTTGCAGGGGCGAAAGTATACATGCATGGCAATATGCGCGGCGATGTGCCTGGCGAGTCTCTACCCTTAAATCCTTTTTAAACAAACATCGACAAACCATCCTATTTCTTCATAAACAATGCTAATACGAAGCCATTGAATCGAGTTCTCTTTGATTGGAAATAAACCTGGTTTGTATTACTGGATCTGAGTTTTATTGAAACTGATATTGGAAGATGGTAGAACATCAATCACTGAAACCTGTTGCAGAGGATATTGGCAAAGGATAGTAATGAAAGATATTGTTGTTATTCATAGATATTCTCATGCAGCTTCAAAACGAGTGAAAATGAAATTCAATAAGACGACCAAAGGAAGATAACTAAAACAAATCGACGAATGTTGCTTTCAAAAGAGCATTCAGTGGAGTTGAGTGTGCAACTTTGTAGCTCGGAACGTCCAGAGGGAAAATCGGGGGATGTTGAAAATGGATATCATGAAGTAATAAATGGATTCGGTCCTTAATCGCAATACGTTCTGGAAGGGAACGATGATAGAACAGACCATCAGTTCAGATATTCTCTTGCCTTTTATATATCATCTATATAGAACAACGAGGGTAACAATTAATTACTGGATCAAGTAATTATGAACAATAGCTAACGAGGTAAGTGACAGATTCAACAATTTTCATTACATAAGTGTAAGAAACAATTGACACAGAAGTACCAAGGAGGAAGTTTTTCAAGAATTATTTCATCTCTGAGTGATGACTACTACGCTTTTCACAGCCAATATGCAAATGTTACTCCCCATGATTATGAATGCTGATTAATTGAACTAATAGAAGACAGTCGCATTTGTACATCGACAGTTGATGATCTAAAAGCTCGCCAATTTTTCAGATAGGGTGGATCCCTTCAGCCTGTTTTTTACCACCAAATTCATTCGAGTATATTTCGGAAGAGTTTATCTATTTTTGTTTTGAAACCTACGATTGCTTTCCTCTTAACGAAAACTCCGTCGGCGATGTAATTCACAAGCCATCTGTGCTGGTAATCGCTGCTAAAAGGGTAGGACTTCGCTGATCCTTAATTCGCAGAAGATTGGTCCTCCAAGGGTTTCCAAAGGAAGGACGACAGCTAATCAAGAAAAATTAAATTTTTGAAACTTCAAAAGTTGAAACTATCCCCAGTTATGAAAAACTAAATGAAAGTAGAGTTATTCCATTCCTTTTTTCCTTCTGATGAGAAGTAAGCGAAAGTAATTGCTTATCGTTGTAGAAAAGATTACTTGAACGTCTCTTTTTCAAACAATTGTTGGAAATTATAAAAGAAAGGAATGAATAAAAATGAGTACATCTTCTATCATTTTCCGATATTTCATCAATTTCACTGATATCTCTATCGCAAGGTAGCACCATCGCCGTGAAATGGTTTTCTTGAAATCAATCCGAGGCTGGAAGTGACCAAATATTCGAAAAATGTTGTATCGAACCGGAGATAATCAAAATGAAAAATATCTTCGGGACACGAGGCATGTTTCAAATAAGATGTCGGTTTTAGTCACGTCACCCGTTCAATCAGATATGCAAATGGAGAGCCACCTTTTCAGATGAGTGTGCTTAATTCCAATGATACATGAGGGAGTTATGTTATTGCC